>APFE031589232.1:0-60177 GCA_000404065.3 Pinus taeda | reverse complement strand
GTGTGAGAGGTCAATTCACATAGGTGGAAGCCAGAGGACCCATGAGAAACTGCGCCAAGGAAATAGGAGGCTTGGAAGACTGAGGGAAGGCATATGTTGTGTCTATTCAGTTTATGAGTTGGATTAAGGGATTGTACTGAGAGCTGGATAGCTTGTGAGCTAAAGCTTTGTGTAATCCGGACATATTTCCACTTGTATGATAATATAGAGATCGAGGTTTTTAGCTGAGGCTTTCCCCAAAGTATTCTTCTGTATTCATGTGTGATTGATTTCTCATTCTCTGTTATATGTGTTCTATTTGATCTTGCTCAAAATCGATTAAGCTTCCACAAGTTTGTTTGTAGAAGTAGATCAAGTATTTTGCTTTAGTATATTGCATTATATGGCAATCTACAATGGGAAATTCTACATGGTATCAAAGCAAAGCTGATCAAAGCGAAGAACAATATACAAAGAAGGGAGAAATTCGAAGGTTGAAGTTCCTGATTATAGAATTCGAATTCTTATCACATCTCAAATTTCACCAATGGCTTTCAACGGTTTGAGACTCGAGTATGCCCTTGATGGCAGCTCGAATTATATAGCTTGTAAGGATCACATGGAAACGGTATTAGAGGACAACGGTTTGAAGGACTTCATTGATAAAGAAGTCCCCAAGCCAGCAGCTGCTAATGCCCAAGAATTGGCGGAATGAAAGAAATGTGTGGCTAGAGCAAAGAAAATCCTTTTGGAGGGAGTTCGAGACCACATAGTCTCGAGTCTCCATGGGAAGGAGACACTGTTTTCAATGTGGAAAACATTGAAGGATCTATATCAAAACAACAACGATCAGAGGAATTTGGCACTGAAAGACAAGCTTCGGAAAATCAAGTGTGAAAAGGGCGACATGATATCTACATATTTGAACAAGCTCACCATCTACAAGGATGAGCTTGGAAGTGTAGGGATCACGATAGTCGATCATGACATGGTGAGTCTTGCTCTCCTCGGTCTTCCTAAGAGCTAGCATAGCTACCAAGACTCGGTAAATCGAAGAGAGAAACTACCAGATTGGGAACGACTTTCGTCGGATCTGATGCAGGAGGAGATAAGGAGAAGCACGAGAGATGGATCTTCATCAAAGCAAGATGATGAAGAAAATCTAGCCTTGGCAAGGAAAGGGAAAGGGAAGGCATCCCATTCCAAATCCAGTTCTTCCCATAGAGGGAAGAAGATTGACAAATCGAAAGTGAGATGTTTTCATTGTCATGAGGTGGGCCATTATGCTACGAATCATCCACAAAAGAAATCCAAGAAGGGATCCTCGAAGGGATCAGATGGTGAGGCACTGGCCTCACAGTTCCAATTGGATTTCACCCTCATCGCATGTATGGTTTCATCGATGGTGGGGTGTGTTTGGTACCTAGACAGTGGAGCTTCATTCCACATGACCAGTGAAAAGAATATTTTTTAGTACCTTGGAGGAGAAGGACCTCCAGATGTGCATCAAGATGGGCGATGATGGAAAGTATCGTGTTTTAGGTGAAGGTATGGTTGTGTTTCAGAGGGAGCATGGATCTCCTGGCACCCTCACTGATGTAAAGCATGTGTCGGGTCTGAAGAAGAATCTTGTGTCCGTCGCTATGCTGGAAGACAAAGGCTATGATGTAATCTTTAGTAAACGAAAGGCATTCCTAAGGCATTTTGGCACTGGACAGACCAAGAGGATTGGGATTCGAGTAAAGAATATCTACAAGCTGGAGGTAGACGACTGTGTTGCATTGAGTTCCAAAGTAGAGTTGGTGCAGAGCCAAGATATTGGCGAGCTATGGCATAGAAGATTGGACCACTTGCACCATGGGGCCTTGAAGATCATGTAGCAGATTTCTATCGGACTTCCCAAGGGAAGACTGGAGCAAATGGATACATGCAAAGGTTGTACCTTGGGTAAGTATGTGAAATCTTCCTTTCAGGATCGAGACAGTAGAGCTGGAGAAATCCTGGAGCAAGTTCATACAGATGTGTGTGAACCATTCTCTACAGCCTCCACTGCTAAATAAAGGTACTATGTTATTTTTATTGATGATTTTTCTCGTAGATGTTGGATCTACTTTATGCAGAAGAAGGATCAAACCTTCTCAAGGTTTTGTGAGTTCAAAGCCTCTGCAAAGAAAGAATATGGAAAGAAAATAAGGGCCTTGTGAAGAAACAAGGGTGGAGAGTATGTCTCCCAACAGTTTAAGGACTTCTGTGCAGCAGAAGGAATTAAACGGGAGTTGACGGCACCCCATAACCCACAGCAGAAAGGGGTGGTCGAAAGGAAGAACAGATCGATTGTGGGAGCAAATCAGGCGATGTTGCATGACCAAAGCCTACCACTTCATTTGTGGGCTGAGGCATGCAATACAGCTGTATACTTGCAGAACAGAAGCCCGCATCGTATACTAGGAATGAAGACACCAATGGCGGCTTTTTCTAGGAAGAGACCAGATGTGAGTCACTTCAAGATATTTGGATCATCGGTTTATTGCCATGTGACCAAAGATGCCCGGAATAAGCTAGATCCAACAAATGAGTTGGGGATACTTGTGGGGTACACTGATACACCCCACAACTATCGGGTGTTCTTGCCTACCAATCAAAGGGCAGTGGTATGCAGAGATCTGAAGTTCGATGAGCAGAAAGCCATGCGAGTATCACTTGAGAGGGAGTTCAAGTTGCATGCAGAGGAGGAACTTTTAGTTCCTAAGGAGGAGGAGCCTCAAACTGATGCGGAGCAGCTGCATGCAGAGGATTTGGGAGCGAAGACATCCACTCATGTAGAGTCTTCCAAAGATGGGCGGAAACGCTGAAGGGAAGCTGACAGGTTAATGCTGGATGCGAGAGAGAATGTGGGATAGCCATCATCTTAGTACAGACAGGAGGTCGCCCAAGCGGTACACTGGTTACATGGCCCTAGTTGGGGAGTGTGTAGAGACCGAACCTTCTTCATTCGAGTAAGTAGTGCAACAACCAGTCTGGGTTGATGCTATGGTGAAGGACTACAACTCCATCATTCGGAACAGTGTTTGGTATGTTGTCCCAAGGCTAGAGGACAAGTCAGTAGTGAGTTCCTGATGGCTTTACAATGTAAAGCAAGCAACTGATGGTAGTGTTGAGAAACATAAGGCAAGGTTTGTTGCCTGTGGTTTCTCACAGGTCGAGGGGATCGACTACGATGAGACCTTTGCTCCTGTAGCAAGGTACTCATATATTAGATCGATGTTGGCACTATCATCTCAGATGGTTTGGAAGATCCATCAGATGGATGTGAAGACTGCGTTCCTCAATGGGAAGATTGAGGAAGAGGTGTACATTGAGCAGCCGGAAAGATTTGAGACCTTTGATCATGAATCACATGTGTGCCGAATCAAGAGAGCTTTGTATGGGTTGAAGCAAGCACCTCGTGCTTGGTACACCAGGATCGACAACTATTTCACCTGGTTGGGCTTCACCAAGAGTGAAGCAAATGCAAATCTTCACCACATCATGGTAGAAGGTAAGCCATTGATCATTGTTCTTTATGTTGATGATCTGATATTAGACCTTGCAAGAGAGTTCGAGATGAAATGCATGGGTCTTATGCACTACTTTCTAGGCATGGAAGTGTGGCAGAAGGATGGGGAAGTGTTTGTGTCTCAAGGCAAGTATGCTAATGAGATACTCAGGCGATTCCACATGGAGAAGTGCAAGCCCATGCAGACTCCTCTAGCTGGTAACTGGAGGAAGGAGGATGCTACTTCAGGTGAGGTAGTAGCTGCTACTGTTTATCGGCAGCTTGTGGGTTCATTGATGTATCTAGTGAACACATGACCAGATTTGTGCTTTGCGGTGAACCAGCTGAGTCAAGGTATGGTTCAGCCTACCAAGCTGTTTTGGAAGGAAACGAAGCATGTGCTGAGATGCCTTAGAGGCACATCTCAGTATGGATTGTGGTACAGACGGACAGAGGGAGTAAAGCTTCAAGGCTTCACAGATGCAAATTAGGCAAGGAGTGCATCAGACTGAAAGAGCACTTCAGGAGGAATATTCAACCTTGGTTCAACTACAGTTTCTTAGTAAAACAAGAAATAAAGGTCAGTTGCACTTAGCTCAGCAGAGGCTGAATACATGGTTGCCACTTCGGCAACATGTGAGGCCATTTGGATGCGAAAGATTCTAGTTGGATTGTTTGGTCAGAGGATGGATCCAACTGTGATCTATTGTGATAATCAGAGTTATATCAAACTCTTTGAGAATCCACTATTTCATGACAAGTCCAAGCACATCGATATCCAGTATCATCATCTTCCAGACTGTGCGGTGAAGAGGATCATGTTGTCGTTGTATGTTTCGACCGAGGAATAAGATGCAGATATTTTGACTAAGGCATTGTCAAAATGCAAGTTCGAGTTCCATAGAGATAGGATTGGGGTGACAGATAATCCCTTTGTTGTTGAGAGGGAGTGTTGAAAATAGCAACAAGAAATGCTAAAAATAGCACTGTTATAAATAGCATTTGGGGATACATTCCAATTTTAGTTAGTCCCTGAACTAAAATTGAGAATTAAAATTTGAATTTGATTTTAGCAGTTGTTTGTAAAATAATTAATTAATTCATATTGAGTTAATTAGTTGTAGAAAATCAAACATGAAGTCTATGTGAAGATATGCAACAGTTTCCCCTTTGGTTGAGGAAGTTATCCCTTGATTAAGGAGATCAGGATGAGTTGTACTTTGAGTTGTAATTAGTTAGCTTAGTTAATTGAGTTAAGTCCAGTTAGATTAGTTCCAACAATTTTTTGAACTGACTATGAGTTCAGTTAGTTAATGCATGCATGCATGTAACTACTGCACTTCAGATAACTAAATATTCTCTCATAAATAACTCATGCATGTCAGTTCAGTCAGAGACCCAGTTGAGATCAGATGATGGGACAATGTACTATCAGTTGTAGGAATATTCCATTAAGGATATCTCTTGCATGCAGAAGGAATTCATTCCTTGGAGATTGCGCAGTTACTTCTGATTTTGGTGAGTTGTGTGAGAGGGGAATTCACACAGGTGGTAGCCAGAGGACTCAAGAGAAACTGCGCAAGGAAACAGGAGGCTTGGAGGACTAAGGTAAGGCATATGTTGTGTCTATTCAATCTATGAGTAGCATTGAGGGATTGTATTGAGAGCTCGATAGCTTGTGAGCTAAATCTTTGCGTAATCCAGACATATTTCCACTTCTATGATAATACAGAGATCGGGGTTTTTAGTTGAGGCTTTCCCCAGAGTATTCTTATGTGTTTATGTGTGATTGATTTCTTATTCTTTGTTATATGTGTTCTATTTGATCTTGCTCAAAATCGATTAAGCTTCTGCAAGTTTGTTTGTAGAAGTAGATCAAGTATTTTGCTTTAGTATATTGCATTATCTGGGATCTACAGTGGGTAATTCTACACTAATTGGGTTCTGATCCTGTCCTATTCGTAATTCCTTCGTAAATTAAAGATTATTTTGTACGTTATACTTGAAAATTCCTAAAGAAGAGAAGGAAGAGCAAACAGTAAGAGGCAACTATCACTCATAACAATAAAAATTCAAGATAAAGATAAATATAATAATTAATTAATTTAAATTAAAAATAAATAAAATTAATATAAAAAAGTAAAAAAAATAAAATAAAATAAAAAAATTAAAAAATTGATCGGGTTTTTTCCTAATGAGAGAAAGGTTTTTTTCCTCCTCTTTTATTTTGTAAGCCAAAATACGAGAAGAAAGATTATATATGCACATTTAGATTCTCATAGTTCGGGTTTTACAAAAACTCGGCATAATCTCCCATCAGAGAAATGAAGCAAATATTTAGTATCTTAATATTCTTTGTTTTTTATGTTGTTCCTTCGATAGAGATTGAAATTGGATCGATCCATTTTTTTTTTCCTATCATATAGTGGAAGAATAGATTAACTCATCACTTGACTGAAAGGCATTGAATGAAGTAAATGGCAGAGTCATTGTATTTGTATGAATCTTCTCTTTTAATTCATATTAATATATAAAATAATCTAAAAAAGAGATTTCAATAAGGCCTTACATCTAAGGAGAAAGATGTTGACATCTTGACAAAGGCATTTCCAAGAGGTAAATTCAAATTCCATAGGTGTGGGATATAGGTGGAAATCCCTTTCTTCCTAAGAGGAGGTGTTAGAAAATGTAGCAAGAAATGTTCCATTTGACTTTAGCCTTCGTCAAATTGAGTAAATCGAATTTTCACATCAGCATGACAACTTGGAGGCAGTTATATAGTGTGACATGGCTCTTTCCACTTAGTTAGACAAAAAAATTCGAGTTAGTGGGCTTGGAGTTCATTCATGCATGTGTCGATTACTAAATTTTAGAAATCTAGTTCAGTTATTTTCAGTTATACTCAATTAACTGACCTCTAACAATTAATAAATTTAGTTGAAGGTCAATTGTGCAGTGAGACAACAGTCTAACTCAGAGATATGTCAGTTAACTTATCAACCAACCCAAAATAGCTCATGCATGCATGGAATTCGAATTTCTCAGCTGGAGTGAAGGAGACAAAGGCCAATGTAACATGAGTTGTATACTAGTTGTGTGTACATTTGTTACATGCAGTAAAGAGATCAATTCCTCGGGAATTGTGAAAGGAAATAAGGACTTCCCTATTTTTTAGGAGCTTGAATTAGCCTAGATTTGCACAATGAAATTAGAGGTTGGAGGAGTAGAATATTGGCTAAGTGTTGGCCAGAGATTCTCATTCAGCAAAGAGAACAATTATGCATTTGTAGGTTGTGCTCAAAGCTGGAGCAAGCTATTGTAATAGTTTCTCTATTCAACTGATTAACGCAAAGAGGCTTGAGGGGTTTTTCCTAGTTGTGCTCCCCTAGAAATCATTGTGTACTTGTGGTTTGATTGTTGCATGTCTATGCATTTATTCTAAATTGTAATTCTTATTCTACATATTAGTAGAGTAGAATTGTGTCTCTTGTTTTCTGTGCAAAACCTCGAGCAATTGCAATTTATATCAAATTTATATACTAGGGTCACTCCAAAAAGTTTCATCCCCTAACTCAAAACCCAACTTAGTCCCGAGATCTAATTCCATTGCCTTCAGATGCGCCAGTTATAAATTTTTCCTTATTGTGTTGGTTACAAGGACATGTTGTGTTATGTAAGACAATGAATCCTTGATTGGTTTCTAGATCCGTGACTTAGAGAACCATGTTGCCAGTATGAAATTTTTTGAGTTAGGTTATGGGCCTCATTTACTGTTGCATTACACACGATAGGCTTACTAGACCCAGTAAGGAATTTTGTGCCTAGAAAAACCCCAAAACCCTAGAATGACATCTTCATCCTATTTTATAATGCCCTACTCAAACAAATCCAATGAAAGGAACAAAGTCCTTTAGTTGCATTGGTTACCAAGTCTTGTTGCACTATGCAAGATAATGAACCCTTTAATTTTTTTTCGGATTCATGACTCATAGAACCATGAGTCTCAAATCATGAGTTCTCACTCCTAAATCAAAGACATTTATAGCAAAAACATTGCAATTGGTAAAAAAAAAGGGACTGTGAGGTTATTAGTAAAGATAATAACCTAAGTGATTGAAAAAGGGTGTTAAGTTATTATGCTTTCTTTGAAGGATAACTATCTTCAGGCTCGCCACTGGCTGGCTATATATATATATATAGAATTTGACACTAATAAATTCACATAAAATGTAGAATAACAAAGATGAAAAATAAATAGCGATCACCAAATTTTTACTTCATACACAATATAAATTTGAAATTCAAATCTTAATGAATCCACTTTCAAATTTACATTTGTAATTCCAAAGTATGATCGACTATCAACTACCACAAACCATATCGGAAACAACATGTAGCCCACTCAAATGATCCTTAAGAGATGAGTGTATTTTTCATTACCTTTCCTTTCAAGGTAGACAATCTGGAGAAGAGATCTAATCCCTCGTATAGAACCACTGTGCAAAATTATATGACCTGAAATTTCATGTCAGACAATCATGATAGGCGATCTAACCTCAATCTAACCATCCATATAAAATCTTAGTGTAGAATTAGATGCTAGTTACTGGAACGATTTTAAATGGACAATCGTCATGTGAGATGTCAAAATACAGGCCCGCTTGAAATTCATACGGTGTTATTTATAATGGTAATGTGAGGTGGTAGTTATTGTTTTTTTTTTCGGTTGTTTTTTTCGTGTATATGCGCATATCTTCCGTATATGCGCAACTTCTGTATATGTGTATCTTCCATATATGCATATATCTTCCATATATGCGCAACTTCTATATATGTGTGTCTTCCATATATGCATATATCTTCCGTATATGCACAACTTCCATATAATATGTGCATATCTTTTGTATATGCGTAGCTTCTGTATATGTGTATCTTCCATACATGTGCATATCTTTCGTATATGCGCAACTTCTGTATATACTGAAGTTTGCGCATATACAAAAAAATATGCATATACGAAAGCTGCACATATACAAATATGTGCATATATGGAAGATATGCACATATACATAAGTTGTGCATATATGGAAGATATGTGCATATACAAAAGTTGAATAGATACAGAAGGTGTGCATATATGGAATACATGCACATATACGAAAGATACGCATATACAGAAGATGTGTGTATATACGGAAGGTATGCGGATATATGGAAGTTGTGCATACATGTGTATATGAGTATCTTTCATATATTGGCATATCTTTCATACATGCGCAACTTTTGTATATGTGTATCTCTCGTATATGTCCATATCTTCTGTATATGCGCGTATCTTTTGTATATGTGCATCTACCCCATATGCAAAATGTTTGATATGCACATCTACAGAAGAAGCACATATATGGAAGTTGTGCATATATGGAAGAAGCGCATATATGGCAGTTGTGCATATATGAAATATTTGCATATATGGAAGTCACATAACTTTTATATATGCACATATTTTGTATCACATACCTTCTGTATATGCATATGTTAATACCCGTAGCTGGAGAAATGTCGAGGTGTCGTTCAATCCTCTCCATTCTTTGGTCCAGGATGCCTATATAGTTCTCATGTTAGTCCAAGATAGTCTATCCCAGTAAAAACTTAATATTCCAGTACAGGTCTATAGTCAGCATGTATTGGTTGAATCGTCTAATTGTGTGTTCTATATCTGGGATCCAATAAGCCCATTCTATTAAAGTCTCAGTGTCCGAGAGAGTAGTTATATGAGAGGATGCTTCTCCCTCGGATCAGGGGAGTTCTTCCTAAACATTGACTGGTGTAATCTCTTAGTAGTGAGATGCAAATATAAAAACATACCTTCTAGAAAAAATTTCATAGCAATAGAAATCCAACATCTACATTGCTTTCGGCGATCCATTTTTTATTATGTGCTTCCAGATATTTAGATTGAAGTGGCCTGCGAAAACTTTGACTCATAAGCTTTTAAGAATTTGTACTACCATGTAACGAATTACTTCTTGTTGCAGTGATGAAAACCTTCGTCATTATTATTGGAATTTAAATTCTTGTTGAAATGGATTCAATACACAACAAGGAAGGTTACATTAAAGAAAATAGTGTCTCCATCTTTCACTATTATATCTATAGAATAATCATGGTGTATGCTAATTTTCATAGAATAATTCCTCTTGAAAGTCTTTGAAATTTTTGCAACACATAAAATATTTACATGAATTTTTATTAATGTAAGTTATAATGTATGAAACTTAAATGTATTTATATATTTTTAAATATTTTAAATGTATTTATATAACCACATCTATATGTTATACCAAATATTGTAAACAAAAATGGCAAATATAACTGCTTTAATATTGGGTAACTCTTTCAAATCAAACAGATCAACACTTCACATTAATAATTTTGATCAGTACTGGGTGTGAGTTAGTAAACCATAAGTTACAAAAGGTTTGAGAGAAAATAAAGCATTATTATGTAGCTATTAATATAATTCAATACTTCTTATTACAAAATTATATTTAAATTAGTTTAATTAAGAAGTGATGGTTACACTTCATTTAACTTCTTTTGAGGTTAGTATCTCTTTAGCCTTGGGAGTTGGTCTTCATCCTCAAGGATGGTTGGCATCAACTTGCACTGTTAGTTTTTTCGAGACCCTAGCCACTATGTGTAACACAGTGTTTTGTCACATCTCCTGCACTTCCCCATGACATACCCCGAAGTGCCCAAAACATGAACATCATGCAGTGTACTCACTCATATATGTAACAAATATCCTTCCTAAGGCATTGATTGGAAAATGCTTTGAGCTTCCCTTGAAGGAAATAGCTCTAAAACCCTAATTTGAGAATCATCGCCCTTATGAGACTAAAAACAATGATGATCGCCTGTTGCATTGTATTTGACACGTGATGGCATCAATCTGTTCACTTGTATACCCATGATGATCCCAAAAAGGCAATTTTCCCAAAGAGGATGAGAAGCTTCATGATCTAGGATCTTCCACAGCGGCGAGCTGGAGGTTGTTCGGCATAGATGAGGTCGAATTCTCCCAACTTGGCCTCTTGGTCTTATCCCTATGACCTACCTCCTTGAGATGAGGACCTACTCCTATCTTTTGAGAGATCCTAACTCCCTTTCCCAGCCTATATATTCATCCTCTCCCATTCCCAAATGGTTGGTTTATCTCTATTTGCACCCTTATGCTAAAATTGTGCCTATATGCTACTCATTTGGCTTAGAGAAGGAGTGCTTGGACTTGGATATTCATTTCAAGGAGAGCCTATCAACATCAAGGCTTGGTTGTATGCTTCCCTTTATTTTCTATTAATACACAACTGCTGGTTCATTTTCCATTGATGTGTATGCTCATGTATCATCTATCTTAACATTCCTTGACTAGTTAAGTAGGTTGCTTTGGATATGCTACTTGTATTTACATGCCTTGTTGTGTCTCGATCTCTTGTGCAGGTGCTTAAACGCTTAGAGCAACAAGAATGAGCTTGTGATTCAAGGTCTTCAACAAAGGTGATCGAGATAGCATCAGAGTGAGGTAAGCCATCTTTTGCGTTTCTCTTTTCAATTGTAACCTAGGAAAGTGTCTCGTAGATTGTCACTTCGGTTGCTAGTCCCATTTATTGGGCTAGAGGGGTTGTCTTTGTTCACAAAGAGGAATTACCTAGACAACAAAATGGCGAGTCTGCTTGGGAAGCTATGATCCTTTCCATTCAATCCTTCATCTTGCTTTTGTGTTGAGTTTGACCAACCTTTCATTTTCAGGCTTGTTTGTCTATCGATAACTTTTTTCACTTACTGGTGATTCCTTGAAGGTTCCTAACTTTTGTTGATCCTGAAGCTATTTTTGTTTTATCTCATCTTTCATGACCATCATGGTTTTATCTCTGACAGTCACGATGACATCGCGAATGTATTAATTATAGTCGAGGTTATCATTGTTTTTCCCATGACTAGTGCGACGATCCCAAAATTTTAAGAAAATTAGGGTTTTCTCTTCTTGATTTCAATTTTTGCCTTCTAGCAGTGGTTTGTTAGTGTGATTATAATGTCATTGTCTTAGTTGACACGTTTTTCTGATTACAATTGCCTCTTGATTTGCTTTAAGTCTGTTTGGAGCTTGATTTGCTTTCTAGGGTTTCTAGATCACCCTTCATTCACTCATTGGTCTGTTCTTCAGCGATCAATTACCTTTCTTCAAAAAGTATTTTTGCATATGGACATCTTTTGCAAGTCACTTTTGATTCTTTGGTATCAAGTTATTTTCAATAGTGTCGAATCGAGTAGATGCGTTGAAAGTCACTTTAGTTTTGTTGGAAAGCAATAGATTACAAAATTGTTTGTTTTTTATTGAATCGAAAGCAAGTGCTTGTTGTTACTCTTGTGTTTTGGAAAGTGAAAGTGTATATCATTGAAGTGTTTTCGAAACATTTTATTGCATTCAAATCGGAAAGTGAAAGAGATTTTCATGATTAGTAAATTGTTTGCATTGTATTTTTCTCTTTTGCACTAGTTTGCAGCGATTTCATCTTTAGTGAAAAGGAAAAGATTTTCATTTCTATGGCATTGCATTTGTTAGTAGAATGAAAGATTAGATTTCATTTCTACTGTACACTCCATTACTAGTTCCTTCTCATCCTTGGGAAAGTGTTTCTATGGATTTTGTTGGAGGATTGCCTAAATCTAGGAAAGGTCATGATTATTTGTATGTTGTTGTGGATAGGTTCAACAAAATGTTCATTTTGATACCTTGTAATAAATAGATTATAGCTGAACAAACTGCAAAATTGTTCTTTCAACATGTATGGGTTCATTATGGATTACCCACTTCTATTGTATCTAATCAAGACACCCGATTTGGGGGGAATTTTTGGTCAAGTCTGTGGGAACTGATGGACACCAAACTGAAGAAAAGCACAGCTTTCCATCCAGAAACCGACGGCAAGACAAAAGTAGTCAACGGGACAGTGATCTAGTTGCTCAGGGGATATTACAGTAAGCATCCTAAGCTTTAGGATGAACATTTGTGTTATGTGCAACATGCTTACAACCGAGCCAAACATTCTCCTACACAGGGATCTCCTTTGGAGACCTGTTTTGGTTTCACACCAAGGTCTCCTTTGGATTTTGTCTTTGGTAAGAACACAATAGTTGAGGGACACAACGATGTGGACATGGAAACTAGGTTCATTGAGCAAATCTGAGAGATTCACTAGGCAGTACAGGAACAACTGGAAAAGAGCCAAGCCAAATACAAGGCAAGGCATGACAAGCATCGGATGGAGCATAATTTCCAAGTTGGTGACCAAGTTTGGTTGTATATCAGCAAGGACATAATGCAAGGTGAAGGTAAAAAGATAAAGCCTATCAGGTATGGACCTTTCAAGATACTTGAGAAGATTGGTGAGAATTCTTTTCGCCTTTATCTACCAGCTTACATGAACATCTACTCAGTCGTAAATGCAGACAGCTTGCGACTATTTGAACCTTCGTTAATTGAAGACCCTGAAGAAGAGAGTCAATTGCCTTCTATTGATGACCTGTTACCTGAATATCTTAATGAATTGTAGGAAGACACAGTTCTGGACAGGAAGGTAAGAACGATGTGTAGGGGAGATGTTGAGTACCTTAGAGTTGGGCTCAAGGGTTCAAAGCCGAGCAGTGCAAAATGGATAGAGATTGAACAAGTGAGACAATTGTGCCCTCACTAAGTCAATGCTTGAAAACCAACTTTTGGTGGTCCAAAAGCTTTTCAGTGGGAAGGCCGTGATCTGAATTGGATCCATGAAAATTATTAGAGTTCTATGACTGTATCAAATCAGGACAGACTTCAAAAACTTGTGAACAAGAGCTATCTCGAAGGACCTCTGGATAGTGGCAGTTTGTAGCCAGCATGGAACGACGAGGACCTCGGTCAAAGCACGCTGACCGAGGCCCATGGAGACCGCGCAGTGGTGCAAACTAGCAATTGAGAAATCTAGATCAGAAAACGGAGGCCATTTCCGATGCACGATTAGCACTAATCATGCATCTCTGGGCAAAACCCCTCGAAATGGAAAAGCCCCGAGCGCACGGTCACAAGGGGAAACTGAAGACCATGGGAAAACTGCTGAAATGAAAAGCAGGTGCCATGCTCCAAAACCGGTGGAATATCAGAGGCCTTTCAGGCGGTAAGTAGAATTGGCAGGAGACCCAGCGATTCCATACGTTGGATGACGTGCGTCTGGCGGATGAGAGAGAAAACCGATCTCATTGTGGGCTATGTTCGAGCAAGTCAACCACGTGATAAGAGTGATAACCGTGGGAACTGGAGGCCCTAGATCTAATGGTGGAGATTGTGCCTGATGGGAAACCGGATTCGACGGGGGAAATAAGCTTCAACACATAAAGGTTTGAAGTCCGATTTGACCGCTGAGTTGGCAGATGAATCATTTCACAAAGTAACCAAAATATTGAACCGTTTGAGGAAGAGCTGGCGCTCAGTTCATGAAGGGACAAGTGGCCACCTCCCTGTGAGATGTTACATAGTGGCGATGACGCAGAGGCAAGGAATTCCAAGAAAACAACAGTAGGAAATCCGAAGAGACAGAAGAGGAAGTGAACAATGATGGAACAAATTGGCTTTAAGCCATGAACAGACAAAGACAGAGGACAGTGAGAGAAAAAAGAAAGAAAGAGAATAAGGAGATAGTGAGACCGAGGAAACAGAATAAAGAGTGAAGCACGAAGTAGAGAACAGAGAGTCGAGCTGACCTACAGAGCCAAGGCAGCATCGAGCAGACAAAGCCGGGCTTGAGAGGTTCAATCAATCCCTGTGAGGATATCTGTCGGGAACTAAGTACCAAGTTAGACTCATCCCATTAAGATCAGTTGAGGTTGAGACTTGGTAAGGGGGCGTTTGTGCACTCTAGTGGCTTAGGAATCCAAGAACCACCCTACTAAGCATCATCTGTTTCAAGAGACTCAAATCGAGCTCCTCACTGTAAAAACTCTACTTAAAGACACAATAAGAAAAGGCCACCATGGCGGGTCATGGAGGAGGGAGTTCTGCTCCCTCCTACAATCAAATAGCTGCAAACAGAAGCAAGGGAATTGGTCTACATCGCTTCAAGAAACCACCAGAGGTGATAATTAAGGATATTAGTGCAGGAAATATCAAACCTCACGGACATAAATAAAATCATGAGGAAGATAGCAGGGAGAAAAGGAAAGAGGGTAGCAGTCATAAAGATGCACCTATGAGTACGACAGGGGTTTGTAAACCCAAGTCGACCATTATTCCTTGAGTCATTTTAAGTGACCCAATGCTACAGGTGCACAGAGAACACATGGCAAAACACGCGGTTATATGCAAATTTATGGGAATTTGGCCAATGGAAAAGGCCTTACACGGATGGATAAGGAACCACTAGAAACCAAAGGGGGAAATAAACCTTCACCTTGGATCCAAGGGCTTCTTTATAGTGGTGTTCACGATCTTAGAAGATAAAGATGGAGTGTTTGAGGGAGAACCCTATTTTTATGCTACTATAGGCCTTTACATGCGACCACGGGTGATGAATTTTGTCCCAGAACGAAAAATGTTCACTTCAGTACTGGTATGGATAAGACTATACTCCCTTCCTTTAGATTATTGGTTGTCAGAGTCTTTAAAGTCTATCGTAATAAACTAGGGCATTTTATAAAAATATCTGATGCGACTCTAGGAGGTAAAGACACTTCTTTCGCCCGGATCTGTGTGGAAATGGACTTATCTGGGGCACTTCCAGACGAGATCATTTTAGAAGTGTATGATGAAGAATGGGTGTAGGCAGTGGAATTTGAACATTTCCCATTCAGATGCCACAAGTGCCATGAACACGGGCACCTATATAGGGACTTCCCATCAAACAAGCTAGAGAGCAACACAAAAACCACCACAAGAAAAGATCCCGAGGGTTTCACTAAGGTGGGGGGTAAAGGGAAAGGAGGAAAACAGAACCAAAATAAAATCAACTAGGAAGGGAAACCGAGCCACAATAGTTTCAAAATCTTAGAAGAAAAAGATGGAAACAACAAGGCAAACCAGGAAGCATAGACTAATACTAATGAGAAGGATAGGGATGTTAGCATGGAGGATATACCAGAGAACAACCAA
Source organism: Pinus taeda (assembly GCA_000404065.3). Lineage (NCBI taxonomy): Eukaryota > Viridiplantae > Streptophyta > Pinopsida > Pinales > Pinaceae > Pinus > Pinus taeda. The sequence continues at coordinate 44,479 of APFE031589232.1, read as the reverse complement.
CAAAAGGATGATCTACCAAGAATTGTGGAGCTCAGTAGGGACAATGAGATTACCCCAAGTGAGGCGGGAACAGAGGACCATGAACTGCAGGAGTTTCTTGAGAGGGAGAACTTAGATCTAGAAAAGTTTCTGGAGCTGGGTATTGCCAAAGGGGTTGACTCCTTGCCTAAGGAGAAGTTTGACAGGGTTCAACAACTCTTCCTCTGGAGATCCCAATCGAAGGGCTCTGGAGTCAAGAGAAACCATGATAGCCAGGAGAATAGAGGGATGAAAACAATGGAGGAAACACCGGGGCACGCTTCCAAGAATCCGGGTAGGAAAAGAGGGAGAAAAAGATAGAATGAGATGCTAACTAAATGTGGAAAACTCATGATTAACTCAGATAAGATGAGAGATCTCACCAGCTACTCCTTTACAAACCTTTCTTAATGAATCTCACAACCTGGAACATTAGGGGCCTAGGAAGTAAAAGGAAACAAAGGAATCTTAGCAGTAGAATAAAAGAAGAAAAACCAGATACGGTTTTTATTCAGGAAACTAAGTGTTCGATGGACAAGATAAAATAAATACAAATCAAATGGTTAAGCAAGTATGAGTATCTAGAGGTTAAGGCAGATAACTCGACTGGAGGGATTCTTACACTTTGGGATCCCCAGAAACTTGGAATCCTAGATGTGGAAGCATCCAGGTCGCTGGTGATTCAACCTTTGGGTGATAGGGAGACTTACATGATTACAAATGTCTGTGGTCCTAAAAAAATAGAAGACAAACTCAATCTTCTCACCTCCCTTGAGGAGCTAACGAGAGATATCCTAATATGCCATGGATTCTGGAAGGGGATTTCAACATGATCAAATCTCTTTCAGAGAAAAAGGTGGCACCAGAACACTAGGAAGAGACTCCACTACCTTCCAGAACTTCATAAATAAAATGAGACTAGTGGATGCTGAAGCAATAAATGACACTTTCACCTAGAACAACAAGAGAGGAGGGGCTTCTCAAGTTGCCTCTAAACTAGATAGATTCTTAATCTCAGAGGACCTTTCTCTCAGAGGCCTTGACATGTCCACTATTATCCTTCCATTTGAAGGATCAGACCACTGGCATGTCCAGCTTGAATCCACTTTCATTGGTTCACCGAGAAACAAACCCTTTAGATCTGAAAATGTCTGACTCTCTCCCCCAGACTTCACCAGCAACATTAGGAAATAGTGGATGGAAAAGTTGCCCTATCAAGCCACTAAAATATAAATGCTACAACAAAGAATTAAACACATCAAAGTTAGACTCAAAGATTGGAAAAACAAGCAATTTGGTGACATTTTCAAAGCCAAAAAAGAACTTGAACAAAATATCCAGGGGATCAACCAACTTATGATCCGAAATGGCTTTACCGAGGAAAGGAATACACAATATATTATTCTTCAGAAGGAATGGGATGGTAGATGCAAGCAAGAGGATATTTTCTGGAGATGGAAATCAAGAGTTCAATGGATCAAAGATGGGGAAAAAACACAAAGTTCTTTCACAAGTCAACTTTAAGTCACAGGTCACATAACAGAATCCTGAAACTCAAATATTCTCAAGGAAAAGAGCTTTTCACCCACAAAGAAATGGAATATATCCTAGTGAAACACTTCCTTAGCATCACAATTGAGATGCTCCTAGACAGGTCACAGTTTATTAGGAAATTCACAAGGTACATCCCCAAGCTTGTAACAAGGGAAGACAATCATAATCTCAATTAGCCAGCATCTAAAGGTGAGGTCAGGGAAGTTATCAACGAGATGAAAAATGGGAAAGCTCCTGGCACAGATGGTTTCAATGCAGATTTTTTTAAAGCCTGCTGGGAAACAGTCAAACAAGACATCCTGGATGTAGTGGAAGACTCAAGAAGATCCAAATCAGTCCTGAAGGCTCTCAATGCCTCTTTCATTGCTTTAATTCTGAAGCAGGAAAAAGCCATCACACAGGAAAAATTCAGACCCATAGATTTATGTAATGTGGTATACAAAATCATTTCCAAAGTGATCTCTAACAGAATCAAGCCTCTCCTTCCAGCTCTCATCTCTGAGGAGAAAACTAGTTATGTGGAAGGAAGACAAATTCTCAACAATATCATACAATCACATGAGACAATCCATTCCTTGAAAAGCAACAAGCAAGTTGGAATGATCATACAACTTGACCTAGCGAAAGCTTATGATAAGCTAAGCTAGTCTTATATCAAAGAAATGTTGAAAGCTTATGGTTTTGACCACAACTGGATTAGATGGATCATGACCCTAGTTTCCACAGCTAGTTTTTCAATCTTGATTAATGGTTCACCCTCAAGAGCTTTGACACCCTCTAGGGGACTAAGACAAAGAGATCCACTCTCCCCCTTCCTCTTTGTGCCCATGATGGAAGGGCTAGGCAGAGTCATACAAATGGCAAGTGCTGAGGGAAGCATCTAGAGTTTAAAATTCACCACAGATGGTGCGGTGTCAACTCACCAGCAATTTGCGGATGATACTATGTTGCAGGACATTCCCACAGTTAAGGAAGCCAAAGCTTTTAAACAAATCCTGAATGACTTTTCCATGGCTGTTCGTACAGAGGTAAAGATAAACAAATCTAAAGTTTTCCTTTTTAACACTAACATTGTTATTCAAAGAAACCTCACCATAATTCTAGGGTTCCAAAGGGATCAGTTACCCTCTAAATACCTTGGAATCCCTGTTACATACAAACCCCTGAGCAGGGAAGTGTGGGAGCTGGTCTTTAACAAACTTCAGGATAGGATAAGGAAGTGGACATGCAGATCTTTGAATTTAGTAGGGCACCTTGTGCTTACAAAATTTTTCCTACACGCCATTCCCATATTTATGATGTCAGCTCTTCCAGCCCCTAAAGGAGTTTTGCAGAAGATCAGGAACATTCAAAGAGGTTTTCTATGGGGAAAAGGGGAAGAGAACAAGAAATGTGCCTTGGTAGCTTGGGATAAGCTCTGAAAACCTAAAGCCTATGGAGGTTTGGGGCTTCATGATCCTGAAACACTTAACAGAGTCTTAGGTGCAAATTGTTGGTGGAGATGGCTAAAGGAATCAACATCCCCTTGGACCAAGATTTGGAAACAAAAATATGCACAAATTTGCAGGAGAGGGATCATATTCGAATGTCTTGGCTCGTCAAGGGCTCCCACATTTGGAATATTGCTTAGGAAAATAGAGACATTATCTAGAAGCACAACTTCTGGTAGATCTGAGATGGGAACTTGGCAAGATTCTGGGAGGATAACTAATAGCAAGAACCAAATATGTTCAGGGAAGAACTAACCAATCTCAAGAATGGCACTGACAACAAAGGTTTATATTTTGTTATAGATTTTTGGGACCAGGGAAAGAGAAATGACAAATGGAGAACTTGGAAGGATCTATGCTACAGGAAAGAGAGCCCTTTGAAAGCTTAGGCAAACTCTCTTGCCATGGAATTGGAACAAAGGAAGATTTTGGTCTCAACTTCGTCTGGCCAACTATGATGGGGAAGGAAAACAGAAGGTAACTTTAACCTCAAGGAAGCTAAGCAGATAGCCATAGGATGTACTTATCAATACCCTTATAAGGTCTGGAAGAACATTTGGCAGAAACCCCATTGGATGAAAATAAAAATCTTCATGTGGTTAGTTCAACAAAAGAAAATTCTAACTTTGGAGAATCTTAGAAAGGTTTTGTTGGCCCATCGAAATGTTATCTCTGTGGTACACAAGAGGAGACAATGGAACACCTACTCAACCTTTGCCCTTTCACCTCAACCTTATGGGATTGTGTGGCCTCAGCTTTTAGACAAATTGACAGGGATGGCCTCAACATTGCCAACACTTTGAGCATTTGGAGAAGAAACTTCTCAAGAAATGAGCTCATAAACAATGCTTGGACTCTGGTTCCAGGCTTCCTAATTTGGAATGTCTTGAAAGAACGCAATGGCAGAATTTTCAAAAGGAAAAGCAAATCAACCCCGAATATTATTGCACATATTTTAAGACAGCTAAAAGAAATTATTGGTGCCATGTTAGGAGGCCCTACTAAGGAACCGACTCGGACCCAAGACAAATGTATAGTGCTGCAGTTGGGTCTCTAGTCCCTTGTTCCCCAGAGCATACACAAGGATGTTAGCCAGATAAATGTTGGTAAAGGTTTGTGGCAACCTCCACCTCATGTTTTCTTGAAAATTAACATAGATGGAGCCTCTAAAGCTAAACCAAGGATGGCGAGTTTTGGTGGGGTCATCAGAGATGAGAAAGGGTGTATAAAGGATAGCTTTCATAGTCATCTGGGAATAGCTACAATAAATATGGTAGAGCTCATGGCCTTAGAGAAGTGTCTGGAAATACTTATTGATTCAAATTCTCATAATACCATTATTGAAGTTGACTCGAAACTGGTTATTAATGCAGCTAAGAAGATCTGCAACAGAAAAGCAATTGAAAGAGTTTCCAAATAGTGGTGACTTTTGCAGGTGTTTCAGTGCATGCATTCCCACCTTCAAACCCTAAGTCCGGCCAACCTCATTCATGTGCGAAGAAAATCCAACATGCTAGTTGATCATTTGGCGAATGAGGGAGTGATTTGCAAACAATGTTACAAAAGATATGAATGGGATTCAACACCCTTGGGAAAATTCTGGGAGGATTTTCAAAGACAGGTGGACAAAGACATGGAAGAAATCCATAACTCTAGGTTTGCACAGGAAGGAAGACAAGAGGAAACTAGACAAAGTGGGAGTGTAAGCCTTTCTTAAGCAGCAGGAGAAGAAAACTATGCAAAACTGAGCTCTCCATAGAAGAAAAGCTCTTAGTAATCAACATGCATCTCATCAAGGCACAGACCGTGGAGCCCAATTGCCTTCACAATCGATTATCTATCAGGTGGAAAAGTAGTTGGAGGATAACCGCTTTTCAAACCCAATGCCCTATAGATTGGTGGTTTATATTAATCATCGGGCCTAATTTGGAAATTAAAGACCGTGCTACCCTCCACTCCGATGTCACGGAGAAGCGTAAGATCTTAAGGGGCCAGATTGTACGGCTATTAGGCTCGAAAAGTGCTTGAAACTTCAATTTCAAGCTAGACCCGATATTTGTTTAAACTTTGGCTCTCTCTCTTTTTTCAAGTCTGTACTCTAGGTAAGAGGGACGCTTGTCACCTTTTTTACTGTTTTATGACCGTCAGATTCCACGAAATCCTGGATGGGGTTTTTTGTAAGCCTCCTGTTAAGGGTATCAAATCTTCTTCGAGATGTGTAATCAGTTATATTTTTCTGGGTTAACCCGTGTTGGTCCTTACCTTGTAAAGCCTTGTATATTATGTAATCTATCTTGCGGTTAATAGAAGGCTCCACTCTTATTTGACCAAAAAAAACATATATTTAAAAGTCTATCATATGATTTTTTTTTAAACTTTCAACCTTTTTAACGCATGGCCTCAAAGATGGAGTTAATATAATCTACCACTTAGATCTGAGAAGGAACACTACTTTGTAACAAAAATTTCAAGCAATTTTTAGGCCTTTTTTTAAATTTACAATGTTGCACCTTTCAATGCAAAGGAGTTGCGATATCAGGAAAATATCGAGGGTGTGTAAGTGTGGACCAAAAGAGTCACACCTTCTCTTCTTTGATGTGATGGTAGTGCAATGTATTCACCTTTTGAAGTATGATGCCAACACACTCTCTCTATCTCCTGGGGTCAGATGATCAACCCTCATAATTTAAAAATAAAAATAAAACTCATAGTTATCTTCTCCTTTCCTGAGTTACCACTTCACTCTTGTCCTCAAGGTATGATACTTCTCCTTTGCTAAGATCTTTCTCCTTAGCTAATACCAATTTGTTGAAAAGGAAGACGAGAAAAACACAATACATGTTGGAGAATCTAATTCCAACCACCTGATAGGTGTCAAAACCATCCATCCAAGTATCCCAGTTCAGTTTTATTTAGTACAAACTAGTTCAGTTTCACTAGATCATTTATTGTTGATGTTCCCAATGAAATCTTATTTAATTGATTCATAATATTGAGAAAAGCAATCCTCTACTCAACAATTTTCAATTCTTGTCATTGTATCAAAGCATAAGATGCATAAAACTCTTTGAGTGTACCAAAGAGAAGAGGACATGTCACATAAGAATCTAAGGAGAGCAACAAGTGTCGTTAGAGTTAATGGACGAGAGATCGAAGAGAAAGTATGAAAGAAGCTTGAATTTCGTACCTATGAAGAAAAGGAAGTGCGTCACTTTTGCACCTGTAAAAAAGGGCAACTGTGTCACTTTTGCACCTCAGAAAAAAAGGAAAATAAGCAAGAAAATAAAAAAGTTATGAAATTGTCAAATTTTTAAGATTGTTGCACTCTGCCAAGTCAGCACAAAATTACGGAGATAATCCCATTGCGAGCTGCGCAAAGGAAAAAAAATTTTTTTTAAGCAATTATTTTAAGATATTGTCAATCGATTATTTTATCCTGATAAACGAAAAACGAGAAGTCTTCAAAATTTTCTTTAATCTCACCATGCAAATACGTTAATGTATTTCTCATTATATATTGTCATCGATGTACATCAAAGTGTGATATTTGATGCAATATATTCAAGGCAAGGTTTATTTTTCAAAAGGAGACATATATTCCAGCCTAGGTTTAACATTTATTTTAAAAGTGTTTTATTTACAAGGGAGGAAGGTTTTTTTAAAAGAAAAAAGGTATTTGTTATTAAAACAAATGCAAGGTATTATTAAAGGGTTTTTTAAGGGAGAAGCTTTGCCATAAAAAGTTGTTTTGTTCAAAGTTATTTTTTTAAACTTGAATTTTGAAAGAGAGCTAAAAGGTATTGTTTAAAAAGGGATCATGCAATTATTAAAGGCTCATAAGGTTCATGTAATCTATTTTAAAAAAATAAGAAGAGGGTTTTGTTCCAATCAGCTCTCTGGGCATTATGATATTTTTGTGAAAGTTTTGTGAAAGTGTCACTTTAGTAGAGAAATTTTGGAAGTAAGGTCATTGTAGGGAATTCATAGATTCATTCCTTTGTGGAAGCCAAGTAGCCACAAATTTTATATTGCAATTAGTTATGATGTCTACAATTTTTTTTACTTGTTGAGTTGTAGTGAGACAACACTCAAGAAATGGGAAAATCCAACAAGCTAAGAAATTCGAAGCAACAACAAGAGATGTTTGAATTTATTTTTGATGATGAGAAGCAACAACTAGAGTGAATGAAGCAAAGATGGCCATGAAATCCTGGAATATCCTTAAGAGGAGTTTTCATCTAAGGGGGAGTAATCAAGTTGAAGATGAAGGTGGTTCTATAGTAGCAGATCTACATCGAGATGAAAAGTCTGTTGAATTCCACAGTGCTCAGCCACAAGTGGATGATGACTGTGATAATTTTAGAGAAGAGAAGGAGGAGGGCATAGATGCTCGTGAATCCCACTATGAAGAACTGCAAGTGGATGAAGATTTGATGAATCTAACAACAAATATCGCTGATGACAATATGGTGAATCCAACAAATAATATTGTTAATGTAAATTTTGATGAAGAATTGTTGGCTAATGGTGGATGGTTGTACATAATGCAACATAAACATTATATTAACACGATGCTATTTGGTGAGATAATCTCACTTGAGTCTGAAAATCAATTCGAAGACAACCTGCCTGCACCAATACAGGTTAGTAAAGAAGTGGAAGAGACAGAGATAGATATAGAGGCAAATAAGGAAGCCTACAAAGAGAAAATAGAGACAAAATCACAAGCACACAAGGAAGCACAACATGATAAATCTCTCATTGCGGAACATAAGGAACATAACCTATGTGTTTATGTAGATTTGTTTACACTTGCCATTGATTTCCAGTCTGTAGGTAAACAAGATGATTATGAAGAAGAGTTAAGTTTCCTTGAAGCATGGCTTGCAACACCATACCTTGATAAATTCTATGTAGAAACTTCATAAATGAATGTTGAAGACAAATTGGATGATGATAACATCAATTAAATTTTCAGGAATTACAGTCTTGAAGAAATACAATTTTATTCTCATCTTATGTTACAGCAGATTGATGATGAAAAACACACTACATAAGATAATATGTGGCAAAAATCCACATACAAGTCGATTTTTGAAGAAGTCTAGGACATGCTTAAATTGCTTAGAACAATGGAAGACTTGCACTAGCAAATGAATAAACATAGGTTTGAAGGAAATAATAGAAAGAAAAAGCTGAAACAATTTAGAGGTTATAGGATCTCGTAGAAGAGAAGAAGAAAAGTAAATCTTGTTGAAGTCAATTTTTGAATTGTAAGCTTAGATGAGACATACACCAACATGAATCTAAGTTAAATTTTTATGTGGTTGTAATTAAGTGGGGTTGTTGGAGAATCTAATTTCAACCACCTTTTACGTGTCAAAATTGTCCATCCAAGTGTCCCAGTTCAATTTCAGTTAGTCCAATTGAGTTTAGTTTCACTGCAATCATTTATTGTTGATGTCCCAAATGTAATCTTATTCAATTGATTTGTAATATTGAGAAGAGAAATCCTATCCTTCACAATTTTCAATTCTTCTCAACATACACAAAAAATGTGAGCTGCTACTCAATTACTCTATTAACCAAAATACTTGATTTTCTCATATACAATGAATGAGTTGTGACTCATTTCTCTTTTCTTGCTTCTTCACTACAATGACTTGACCATGGGTATATAAACATCAAACTTAATAAATATGGAATCATGCAACTCTTACTAGAATTGACTTTTCCTTGGCTAATTACTTCATGCAAACTCACACTTGACTTGACCTCTAATATTAGATTCGAGATTATTTTCTTAAATTAATTCAACTCTTCATGTATTGCATGCATATGGGAGTAACTATTATTTCTAACATACCAAGATGACAATTTTGCTGAGACAATCATTCTTTTTTGTTTGTTTTTTTTTTCTTTGAAAATTTTGATTGTGGGAGTTTTTGAATTTTATTTGATGGTGGAAATGGATTCAACACCATAAAAAACTCTTGGGGCACTCAAAAAGCTGAAGTTGGATAGTTAATCCAGATTCCCAAAAAATTCTTCCTAATTTTATCAAAATTCGTACTAAAATTTCAATAGTTTTCTGAGAAGAAATGTCATCTCCTTAAACGAAGCGAATAAAGCGTTAGAAAGGGATTGCATTTTCTTGCACTTTCCAATTGATGAGTTATTTTTTCATTGTATATTAGGGTGTTCAAATTTTAACATTCAATAGATATGACATAAAGTCAAATGTTTTTCTATTTTTTCATTTTCACAATCTAACCAAATTTATATTGATTTACATTTCACTTGAATGATAGATTTTATGAGAGTACGTTTATCTTTATCTTTTGGAATCTTGGTTATATTGATTTACATTTTATTTGAATAGGTAGATTTTAAGAGAGTGTGTTTATCTTTATCTTTTGGAATTTTAAAAAATGTATCTATTTTGATCCAAAGGTCAATTATCTTTATTTTTTTCAAAATAATATTTAATTATAAATCAAATCTCAAATCTGCATCTATTTTGATATTCAAAATTTAATTAATTTCATTTTTTTTAATAGTATTTAATTGTAAATCAAACCTTCTCAAATTTGAAGTTAAGGTTTTGAAGAAATCAAGTGATGTTATAAAAGATTTACAATTTTGAAGTTGAGTTTATTATTGGGTTGTTGATGTTTTATTATGTATTTTTTTTATATTTATTATTATTTCTATAAATTGTTCGGATATATATTTACTCATTTTTTTGTTTTTTTGTAAACCAAAATACTTCATATTCATTGATGAAACAAGATTACATAGCGTTCAAGTTTAGATTCGCAACGAACCATACATTCCAGTCTTCAACAAATAAACATAACAATATAACTACAATGCAAGAATACATGAGTCAAAATACAATTTTCAACCATCTGAAACATTACCAAGAAGAGATCAGTGTAATTCAGTCCAGAGTTTTTGAAGCAAAGACCTGAGAACATTTCCAGTAGCATATATCCTCCTAATTTCTTGACATACCATACTTCACATTGGAATGAAACAATAGTGCACACCCAAATCACCTTAACTGAAAAAAATTAGCTGAGAAAACCTCAAAGCCATAATTGTCACTACTCAAAAGTTTCCTCTCACAATGAGGGCAAGTCAATACCACGCCAACCATTAGCATCATAACCATATCATATACTATATGAACAAGTAGATGTCTAAAGCAATATGGAGGCCAATAACCATTGTCATCTAGGGTAAAATAAAGACCACCACATAATCCAAAATAATAGGGTAAAGTGCTGAGATAATCATAAATGAATAGGCTAGTGATGAGTTTCAAAAACAACCATCAATACACCATCAACTATAAATTGAAGGACAAACATGATATTGGAATCACTATTTGCATCAACCCTACAGAAAATCTAGAGCGACCACTAAACCAACACATGCCGAACAAGCCCAAATTTGAACCAACATGAACAATAATAAGTAGAAAAATAATTATATTCACCAAGGATATATTTTGGCTCTATTTGGAAAAACTTTTATCATTTTTGGCTCTATCAAGAGAGTAGAGATGGTACCCAAAGTATCCAAAATTGTTCACAAAGGTGTATCATAAGATACAGAATTTCCTCTTTTTATTGATTATGATTATGATGGTTTATGCAATTCATTTTGATAGATTCCATACCAGGATATTATATATGGTAGTTGTCTCCTAGGACCACCCTTCACACCTATATTTGAGAGGTGTGGTAATTTCAAGGTTAGCATTGCACCCCTTACTAGAAGCATAATGAAAGGATTTTCAATGTTTCAACTTTAGGGAATTAGTACATGTGCATGAAATCATTCGTTAGGGCCCTTGGATATATAGGAATACCTTGGTGTTATTTTCCCATCGAACTTATGACTTCCATTGAAAAATCAACCCAAGTGGCTTTCCTAGTATAAGTGGACTTCCCTATCCTCCTATTACAATTTCTACCTAACCCTAAAGTCGATTGTAGGCCCATTAAGAAATATTATCTTCCATGAATTTAAATTATTTTTACACCCTTTACCATGACATAGAGTGTTAATTAGAGTAAAATTGTCTAAATATGTCAAAGAATTTGTGTTTGCCAATATTAGAAACCATATCCATCACTAGGTTCGAAACATCAAATTTTCTGACACTTACTTTCATTGTCATATTTCAAACCATGGGATCCATGGTTGTTGGGTTATGACCTAGGGTTATGAGATGAAGAAGCAATGATTCAAAACATTAATCTCTTTTTTCCTCCCCCACTTTAATGAACTTATCACACAAAATCATTATGCATTCCTATTTTGAATTTGAAGTTTTCTATATAACTTATGATTATAAAACCAATGCTCAAATGAAAAGGCTATGCTCATGTACTTTGAAGGAAACAATGATTATATTGGTATATAATTGTAAAACCATTGCTCAAATGGTTAGGCTATGCTTGTGTACTTTGAAGAAAGCAATGATAATGTTGGTTTATGACTCTAGATGGAAATAACATCAATACTTAAGAGAATATGGAGCAAGAATTTATAAAACACACATATATTATTGTAAATTTAGAAATAATTTAGATGAGATCTATAAGAGAAACCAAGGAGGAAAATAATCATTTGAAGATTATGTTGAGAGGTTTTAGTTTAAATATAACTATGTTGAGAGGTTTTAATTTATCTATAATTTTTTTAGCAATTATAGATTGGAATCAAAATCCTTAAATTACTACTCCTTGTAAATGTTAGAGAAGTATGGATAGATACTAAAAATAATGTCTTACAATTTGTTTACTAGGAGGCAAATGAAGCATTCAAAAACTATTCAAGAGCTACTATAAAAAAATGTAAAGATTATAGAGGAACTACTACACAATCCTCAAGAGAAACAACAACAATTTGTGTGATTTATGTCCTACAAGTCCCAATTTGATTTACTTGTTCAAAAATTTCTTTTATAATAGAGATATATTTATAATTTACCATTAAATTAAATAAATAAAATATTAAATTTAATGAATAAAATTATTTTAATTTCATTAGTTTTATATATGTCCTTAAAGTTTTCTAATAATTTATGCCCTCACTTATTTAAAAAATACGTTGACTTCTTAAAAAAAAAAATCAAAGTTCTTTCTTGATTGAGATGTAATTGTAATGTTAAACATGCCTCAATAACTTCTTGATAAAAACATATGGTATTATCCAATGTATTATTCATCATAAAATGGTATTTATACAAACAGAATCAGAGGGATATAATTATGTCTCCCTAACTAGAAATACATGAAACAATTAGTCAATGTCCACCAAGACCATCATATCTATATACAAATCCCGAAGGATTAGTTAATATTTCCACCCTTAATCCAAAGGGACATCTAACATGCCAATTAAAGATATAAAATTTTCAAACTTTTCACACCCTAATGCTTAGGTAAGAATATATGCTGTTTGTTATGAATTAGGACAATGTGTTAGATGAATTATTTTGGCCTCAACTTGATGTAAAATTAAATGATACTTGATGTTGATATGTTTGGTTCGATCATGATATTTTGGATTCTTGGCCAATTGAATTGCAAAAGGATTGTCAAAGAATAGAGGAGTTGAAGCCTTTTGTTTCTCTTACAAATATTCAAGTATTTTGTGAAGCCAGATTATTTCTTTTGTAGCTTGAGATGCTGCAACATATTCTGCTTCAGTGGTAGAATCAGTAGGAACATATTATTTTCTTGATCTCCAATTGATAGTTGTTGATCCAAGATTCATCAAATAACCAGAGGTTGAGACTCCATGCTCCTTATCACCATCAAAGTTTGAATATGAATAACCAATAAGATGGAAGTCTGCAACTTTGGAATATTTGATGCCATATGTTTGAGTTCCTTTTAAATATTTAAGTATTCATTTTTATCCCATCCAATTCCCTTCATAAGGTTAATGCATAAATCTGGAAAATATCCCTATAGCAAAATTTATATAAGGATGAGTAGTAGAATGATAAATCAAACTTCCAACAAGTTACCTGTACTTTGTTAGATCTTCAAATGGTTTGCCTTCTTTTGATGTAAGTTTCAGATTTTGTTCCATTGGAGTAGCAATAGGAATACAATCCATCATTCCATATTCTTTCAATAACTTTCCAACATATTTCCTCTGAGAAATACAAATATGTTGAGGTTTTTGATCAACTTCAATTACAAGATAATAATGAAGTAAACCTAAATTTGTCATATCAAAAACCTTTTTCAATTCCTTCTTAACAGATGATATATAATCATCATTGTTCCCTATAATAATTATATCATCAACATAGACAACCAAATATACAACTAATCTTCCAACCTTATTAACAAAAATAGTTACACCATTTAGGTTAAAATGCTTATAATTCAACTTAAAAAGACGATCAGTTAGTTTCTCATACCATGCAGAAGGTGCTTGTTTCAAACCATACAAGGAATTCATTAACTTGCATACCTTTTGTTCTCTACCTTTGATAGAAAACCTTATGGTAGAAACATGTAAAGATCTTCCTTCAAATATCCATTAGGAAAGAATTTTTTACATCCATATGATGAATTGTCCATCGTTTTTGAGCAACAATAGCAAACAAGGTTCTAATAGTGCACCATTTAGTTATAGGAGCAAAATTTTATGTGTAATCGATACCTTCTTTTTGTGCATATCCTTTTTCTACAAATCTCGCCATATACTTGTCAAGTGAACCATCATCCTTATATTTGATTTTATAAACCCACTTTCAACCAGTGGGTTTGATTCCATTAGGAGGATCCACCAACCCCTAAGTTCCATTTTTAATAAGCAAATCATATTCCCTTTGCATTGCAATTTTCCATTCATTACAACTAACAACTTCTTGACAACAAGTAGGCTCACTATTTTTAAGGGTCTATTTGGGCCCATCACTCCTGACATTCAGATCAGTACAATTAGGGCTCATAAAACCCTAATTCAATTGTTACATGCCCTAGACAAGTCATCTCATTCAATGCTTCCATCCATTAAAGTTTCATAGCCTAAGACCTTGCTAAAATGCCTCCTTGGGACACCAGCGTAGCCTTGGTTAGGGGTAACCGCGCTGCAGAGCAGGTAGGCCCATTCAAGTCTGCACTGTAGTGCACTTATGCCCTCTTTGACACGCGCTGGGTGAGAATGAGCGAAATTCACATTGGATTTTGGGAATATTCCTTGATTTTAGATCATTCTAGATGGATCCCATCTCTTATCTCATCTTATGAGCTTGGATTTGGATAGGCTATGGATCAATTAACCTCTTATCTTCTCATCCCTTGCTCCATGGAAACTAACTCCAATTTTGTAAGGCCATTCAATACCCTCATTTATGACAAAACCACCTGCATTTCCCTATAAATTGAGCACTCATCATAGTGATCATGGGGTTAGAAATTGAATATTTTAAAGAAACACAGTTGGTTTGAGATTTGAGTTCATGTCAAGTAATGTTATGCTAATGGATTGGTGTGCTTTTGGTGTCATGAGGGTTGGACTAAAGCTCGAGGAGTGACATGGGATCGAACCGCATTGGGTGAAACTCTTCCTTCTACATTAAAAAGTTGTTTATTCCTTTTCTCATATTCTTGTTCATATCTATGATGATTATGTGTTTCAATGTCTTTGATTCCATTGGTTTATAGTAGAGAGATCATGTATGCTTTGATCGTTGTTGTTTTTGTTTCTATTAACACAGGTACCAATTGAGTGGATTCAGTTCAAGTGGAAGTGATGGGAGCAATTCAAAGGGGATAAAGGAAGCAAAAGACTACAAGTAAGTTCCTTCATCTCATCTATCTACTATAGGAAAATGTTAAACTACTTTCTTTATGTTGTTCTAAGTGTAACTACCCACTTAGGGAAAATGTGTTTATCCGTAGATGAAAATTCCATATAACAAATTAGTGACTCTAGTAGGGAATGAATATCATTCTTGGTAGTTTATCCTCATCATATCACATACTAGTAGAATTTACTTGACTTCATTGATCTCTTTTAAGTCATTTTGAAGCTTTTTTGGTCAAAATTAGCACTAGAATACCTATTCTAGGAATGTGCTACTATCAGTGCACCCTTGGTCAGGGGACAATGCACTGCAGTGCACCCTTGGATTAGAGACAGTGCACTGTCTCCCACTAACACCTTCGCTGGTCCCTCTCAAGCTAAAAAACCCATCTTTTGCTTGATTTTTCCAAAGTTGCTTTTGACGTTGTTTGATGAAAGATCAAAGTTTTTTATGCCTCTGAAATCAATTTGCATTTCCTCTCCGAGCCCTACTTTGACCTTGATTGTTTAGTGTTTCTTAAGAGATTTATTTATCATTATCAATTCATTGTCAAAGTTAGCTTACATTGATTAGTCTTTACTTTTATGAAAAAGAATTATCATAAAGTCTTCATTTCTTTGAAAAAGAAACTATCATAAAGTCTTTGTTTCTTGTGAAAAGCATTGATTGATCATTTGTGCATATTGTACTTTATGAATGCTTGATAGGAATAGCTAAGGAAATTGCATTAGGTGTGCTCTTTGCTCTTTGTGAAAGATATGATTGCTCTATCCCTTACTAGCTACAATTTTCATTGTTCAAATCAAATGAAAGAATTTTTCTCATGTTAGTTGCATTCTATGAATTGCAAACATGCATGATGTGGTGAACCTTGAAAGGAGAATTCTTAAGAAGATCAACTTAAAACTTATCTCAATTAACCTAATGGAGCATTGTAACTTAACGCATAACATTTAGAGGTCTAGGCTAGAGATGTGTTCCGACGTCGTTAAACATAGAAGTTGTTGCTAATGGTCTGCGATACATTCCGAGTTTGATACCTCATTCCACGTACATAAGTATATTGTAGCTCATCCACGTACTTTCAGGTATATAGGGCGGTGTTATAGTATGAAAAGTATAAAGGAATGCTCTCATTGTGTAGTTTTTCATTAAACAGAATCGAGTCATCATGCTGGGGGCATGTAAACCAATCTCAAGCATAGTTTTTTTCTTTCAAGCTTGTGTAAACACGAAATTGAATCCAAGCATAATTCCTGATTGTTGAATCTTGTGTAGAAATGAACCCATCTTGTGTAAAAATGAAACTGAATCGAAGCATAGTTCCGTATGCTTCAAGCTTGTGTAAAAATGAAACTGAATCCAAGCATAGTTCCGTATGCTTCAAGCTTGTGTAAAAATGAACCCATATCCATTTTAACCCTCGTGATTTTCATTATATCAGCCACTTTCGTCAGATGAGCCTTGGTTTTTCTATTTCCATTGTCACTATCTGCTTCGTTGATCATACGCTTTCACTTGGTTATTTTACCCTTTTTGAGGAATAGTTGCAATGAGTGGTCTTATTAGCCAGCCTCTTCACATAAATCAACATGTTTTGAGAAGTTCCAACATCACCGGAACCAATTGCTAACCTAGACACTACTCATTCCTCTAAGTAGAGTCCTCTTTAAGCTCTTTTTAGACTCTTGAAACATGAAAATATTACCGAGCGCTTGTCCTTTTCAGCTCGTAAAGGGATTGGAAATGACATCTACTCAATATAAGTTTAACCGTTTTTTGGATTGAGATGGATCACTTACAAAAAAGTAATATGTTGATCGAGCATGATCAATAGGTTATCTCTTATATTATTTTACGCTTTTTCGGACTTGAGAGACAAATTTACGAAAAATAACTAGTGGAGCTTTCCTTTTGTCCCTTTTCAAACTCTCTAAACATGAAAAGGACCAAGTTCTCATTATCGTTAAACTTGTTAAAACATCAAATAGTGAAAAATTTTTCCATCATGACAAGGCCAAGTTTCACCTTTACTAGACTTATTAAAACATCACATAGTGGTGGATTCACCCGAAGGGTGGAATTATACTACAAGTGTATGTTATCTTCCTCAAGCTTGTTAAAAAATAAAGAGGTACTGGTAAGCAATGACTGGGGAAAATGGGAAAAGGAATAAATCACTTTATGGTAGCAAGTTGCTCTTGAACATGACACTTTCACTTCATCTCTGTGACTATTTGGATTGGGTTATCTGCTTGACGGTTATCATACCTATGGTCTATCACACCATTCATCACTTTGGTTTTGGGTCAATTCTTCCAATTCATTCAGTGTTGTTGGCATGTTCAAGAGAAGTCACTTAGTAAACTTCATCCTTTGCAATACTCATAAACCTTCATTCTCATGACCGTCATTCCTGAACATTATGTCGTTAATCAAATTTTGTCTTCAAAATCATTACACTCGTTTTGTGTCATTTATGGGGGATACATCAATGCCCTCCTGTGATGAGTCGCTTCTTGCCGACATTAGCACATTATCCAAGAAGTTGAGTTAGAAACACCCTTTCAGTACCTTGGTGCTTGCATACATCAATGGCAAGTTTCTCTCTTTTGGTGACAGGATGACATCACTGACCTTCAACCGAAAGAATTTTTATGGTGTTCAACATCAAAAAATCTATTCACACCATGCATAATGTATTGCAGTACCTTGAGAATATTTATCATTATCGGTGAAATCTCTCATGTATGTTCACAACTTACATCATTGGCTGGTAATCAGACAATTTCTTCCAATGTTCGACAACAGATCATATATTCAAATGGTTAGACTCATGCTTGAGTGAATGATTGGATGAGATAGAAGACCTCAGATCTAGTTTCATCAATCCGGGCTGCGATTTCAGGAGAGTACTAAATCATTTGCATGATGGCTTTACACAGATGGTCATCCTATCATGGATCTATATATGTAGACAACTATTTGATTTATATACATGTACTGAAAAGTTTATATGCTGAGCATGGGTATACCTTCCCTCAGCAGATCATGAAAAGTTCAAAATATCATGATGTTATGTATTGTAATCGATGTAGGTCAACATCCGCTTCAGATCCTCTCCATCATATCGTAAAGCATATCACTCGACACTATAATTTTCGACTTCATGCTTTAGGGGGGCAACTGTTACAGGTCTATTTGGGCACATCACTCCCAACATTCAGATCAGTACAATTAGGACTCATTGAACCCTAATTGAGTTGTTACATGCCCTAGAAAATCCATCTCATTGAATGCTTCCATCCATGAACATTTCCTAGCTTGAGACCTTGTTGAAATGCCTCCTTGGGACACCAACTCATCCTTGGTTAGTGGTAACTGCACTGCAAAGCAAGTAGGCCCATTTAGGCCTACACTGCAGTGCACTTAGGCCCTCTTTGACCTACGATGGGCAAGAATGAGTGAAATTCACATTGGATTCTAGGAATATTCGTTGATTCTAGATCATTCTAGAAGGATCCCATATCTTATCTCATCCTATGAGCTTGAATTCAGATAGGCTATGGATCAATTAACCTCCTATCCTCTCATCCCTTGCTCCATGGAAACTAACTCCAATTTTGGAAGGCCATTCAATACCCTCATTTATGACAAAACAACCTCCATTTTGCTATAACTTGAGCACTTATCATAGTGATCACAGGGCTAGAAATTGAAGAAATGTTGTTGGTTTTAGATTTGAGTTCATGTCAAGTAATGTTATGCTGCTGGAATCGTGTGCTTTTGGTGTGACGAGGGATGGACTAATGCTAGAGGAGTGAAATGGAATTGAACCGCATTGGGTGAAACTCTTCCTTCTAGATTAATAAAGTTGTTTATTGCTCTTCTCATATTCTTGTTCATATCTATGTTTATTATGTGTTTCAATGTCTTTGATTCCATTGGTTTAGAGTAGATAGATCATGTATGCTTTGATCTTTGTTGTTTCTGTTTCTGTTGACACATGTACCAATTGAGTGGATCCAGTTCAAGTGGAAGTGGTAGGAGAATTTGAAAGGGGGTCAAGAAAGCGAAAGACTACAAGTAAGTTCTTTAATATCATCTATATAGGAAAAGGTTAAACTACTTTCTTTATGTTGTTCTAAGTGTAGCTACCCACTTAGGGAAAATGTGTTTATCCATAGATGTAAATTCCATATAACAACTATCAATAGAGAAACTATACCCAGAAACATGAGAATGGTTACCTGAAGAACTTCTTGTCTCAAAATCATCATATTTTCTAGGAAATATTTTGATACAAGTAGATCTTCATAGAGGATATTCATCTTGTGGAGGAAGTTTCTAATCTTATGGAGCAGACCCTTTTGTAATGCAAGTACCTTATGTCCCTACCGAAACACTTCTACCTTCCAATTTCTTTTCAACAAAACCATTATCATCATTGAGAGGAAAATTCATTGAAGGAAAATCCACAAACTAATCTAGAATGGGAATCTCCCCTTTAGGATGTGGGAGATTATTATCGGATTCATAATAAAATTCCTTAGATATAATTTTTTCTAAATGATTAAGCTATCTATCAACTATGGATGTATCTTTATCATATTCAAGAAAAAATACATCCCTTGACAAAATAAACTTCTTATTCTCTTCACCATACAACTTGTATGCTTTAGAAGACATAGAATATCCCAAAACTACACATTTTTTGCTTCTTGCACTCAAATTGTTTCTTTGCTACTTATGAATTAAAGCATAACACTAAGAACCAAGAAAATCTAAAATGTTGAAAAATAGGAATATGATTATACCACATTTCATATGGAGTTTTATTGTTGATAATAGAATATGGAAAATGATTTATGATATAAGCTCCACAAAGTATTGCTTCTCCCCAAAACATCAACTTTACATTTTTAAAGAACAACATTGATGTTACCATATTAAGTAATGTTATGCTCATTCGTTCTGTAACACCATTTTGTTATGGATTATAAGGAATTGTGGTTTGGTGTTTGATGCCATTCTCTTGCAAATAACTTTCAAAAGCTTGTGAAATATATTCTCCACCATTATAAGTTCTTACAGTGCTTGTATTAAGTTGAGTTTCATATGTAATCAAGAGATGTAATTTTTTAAACATATAAAAAACCTGTGAGTTTTATTTAAGAAGATAAACCCAACACATCCTCGAATAATCATCAATAAACTTGAACATATATTTATTACCATTATTAGTTGCAATAGACATAGGTCCACATAAATCTGAATGTATGAGACCTAATTTTCTTGAAGCTCTAGAAGTAAAACTTTGGAAAGACTATTTACTGTGCTTACCCCAAATACAAGAATTAGATGGAGTAAGTTTTCTTGGAAGTGTTGGAACCCCCTTAATTGCCCATTGTCTCATAATTCTTATACTATCATAATTTATATAACCAAAATGAGCATTCCATATAAACATGAAGACATAGTACCATTTTGTTGGACCGAATGAGTAGTATTCAATGTAATGGATGACACACCTTTCAACTTTAAGAATTTATTTTCTTCCGCACCAATCATTACGGTCTCATTATCAAGTTCTCTTCGAATCTCCACTTTGCCATCAAATATGTGTATTGAGTGTCCTTTTTGTCTGATATGTATAAGTGACAACAAATTTATTTGAAATTGTGGAATGTAAACAACATCATTTAAAATATAATCTACAAGTACTCAAATTTTTAATTGAATATATTCGATCCTGTGTGGTTTAATTTTAGATTTATTAGAAAAATAAACTACTCCATCAATGTTATCACTGTTTTTTTCAAACAAATCTCTTTTAAAGGTCATATGACAAGTGGTTCCTGTGTTTAAGATCCAACTGTCTTTCCATGAAGAAAAAGAGGTAATACAAAAATCATCCATGATAAAATTACAATGGGAAACAACATAATTGTGAATTTTCATAAAATTGTCCTTGATCTTTCTTTTCATTCGTTTGTTCTCTCCTTTCAGTAATTTTCTATGAGGGAATCCTACAATTAGCAACAATATGTCCAACTTTACCACATTTAAAGCGTTTGATAGTTGTTTTATCAATAAAATTTCTTTGTTTTTTATCATTTTGTTGCCTATCTCCCTGATTATTTTTTCCGCCCATGCCTCTATAATTCCTTGTACCCTGACCTATGCCACATTTATTATTTACGGTTGATTATTCTTGAGGTTTTAAATATTTTTGAGCAAGACATAAAGTTTCAACATTAGAACTGGGTAAGGGTTCTTTCTTTCCAAAATCCTTCTCGCTTTATGCAATTTTTCCTACTAATTTGTCAAAATTTGTCTTTTAACTATCCACTATCTTAGAGAGATTCCAAGTAGCGTGAATAACCAAGATAGAGGGTTTTTATAAAGGAAAAAAGCTATATATTGACCTTAAGTAGATTCCATTTCATAATTGATGGCTTTAATTTCAGAAGAAAGTTTCAATGGATCATTATCTGTCATCTCGAGATTAAAAAACTTTAGTAGTAATTAAATGATCTCCAATTTTGAATGTATATCATAAAGTTCTTTTAAATTTTTTATTGCTTCATATGTTGTCTTACTTTGAATAATATATCTTCTTACCTCTTCTGAGATGGAAGTAGAGATTAAAGCATAGGCTGTTTTATCCTTACTCTCGTAGATTGCTAGTTGGTTTTCCTCATCTCAAGGCTCTCATTTACTGTCATATTTTCTTTCACAAAATCCATCCCATAGATCATTAAAAATAAGCATATTTTTAATTTTTTCTATACCACTCATGATAATTTTCCTTTCTAGAAAGGACAATGCCAACTAGGGAGACCAAAGAATTCATTTTTACAGACAAATTTGGAGTATAAAAATGTAGATGTACATAAATCCTTCTAATGGAAAATAAAAAAAACTTGCCTTTATGGTGATCTCTGTTTCGACTAAGCATAAATTTTATTCAATGAACTACAAATCATCAAACTACAAACAAATATAATTGTCTTCGCTTTGCTTCATAAAAAATAAGCATTCACAGTAGTCAACAAATGGTTAACATAATGAAATAAACACACCAGAATTCAACGATCAAGCTTTGTTTGATGCTACATTGGATGATGAATACAACATCCCGTAGTCAATCACAATCAATAGTTGATCCCACACATAAGGGTCAAACTAAATCGATGGCGTAGGATGAATTTCAACTCATCCATGGTATGTGATGACACAAACCTTGCCATGCTTTACACTTGTGCGATGGTCCCGTATGATGCGCAACATTCGATAAAAAAAAATGATCGATATGACCCCTTTCACATCTGATGATAATCGATGGCGCATGGCTTGCCATATGTTAACAAGGTGAGTGGTCCCATAGGTGGTTTTTTTAAACGTCAGGTCAACAACGCTCACTCAACTCGAGAGCATACACCCTCCTCAATTTCGAATACCACCAGAAGTGATGTTGAGGATGGTTCCCAAAACCAACATGCATATTCAATAAGATGTGGTCCTATGTACCATCTCCGCCAGGTACTTATGTGTTAACTCCACTAAGTCGACACCAACTATGCCAAATCAGATCACCAACTCCATAACTTGTCCACGATAGTTTTTAAAACCGGAATGGGTGACTAAACCAGTCTACCTAATAAACTGAGTTTCAAACTGAAACCCATCAAACCATAACTGGTCATACCTTAATGAATCAGTCTTTAAAAAAATACATGAAATAATTAGTTTTTAATAAAAATAAATATTTGTAAGATTTAAAACCATGATTCCAAACCAATAGAGACAAAATATGCAAGGTTTGATCATATGTATACTATAAAAAGGTGAATATATCAAAATGGTACCGAGTGCAATACATATTACCAACAAAATACATAATCAATGAGACTATAAATGGCCTCTAGAGTCTGAAAAAAATGCTCTAAGCTATGGGTTCACTGACCTACTACAAGTCTACATATTAGTGATCAACAACATGATCACTCCTCATCATGATCAAACTCATCACCACTACTAGAAAAGGGATAATCAACATGAGCTACATCAATAATACGGCTCAAAGTTCGAGGAATCCTAAAACTCCTCTACAACTTTAGTAGTTGTAGTAGTGAAAATAGACATAAAAGCTACAAATCATTGATAAACATGGTCACTTATGAAACTCATCATTTATTCAGTGCTACTAGAAATGGGATCATCAACTAGAGATACATAAACATCATCTAGCACAAAGTCTTCAGACTTGGATTTCTCAACCTTATAACATGATGCAAAGTGAAAAAGTTTAACATGGCTAACTAATGATTTTGGTTTGAGTGAAGGGTTCATCTCCTCAACCTTATAATGTGGTAGAAAAAAATTAGCATGCCTAGCCAGTTGTTTTCCTTTGAGTGAAGGGTACATTCTTGTTAAGACCATGGTAGAGGAGTTCAACAATCAATACCACCAACATCAACAAATTTCAACAATCAATGCCACCAACATCAAGGTTCTTAAACTGCTTCATGCTCTTGATCAAATTTCAATCTCATACACATGATAGAATTAAATGGAAACACTGGAAATCCCCAAACCATGAAATCTTGAAAACCATTAACTGTGCTGAATTTTGAGTGAAATATAAAATTCTAGTTTTTCCATATGAAATCCAATGAGGTTGAAACCACTCTCAAACATCAGTCATTTCATGGCAATGTTAAAAATTTAAGTAGCCCTCTTTCAGAATCTAGCATTACCATTAATTTCCAACATGGATAGGGTTGAGATGTGTTAGACCAATGAGAGGGTACACATGCTTTTCTTGAAGAGGCTATTTTTGGAGGAAAACAACAACAAACTTCCCTCAAAACAACTTCCAAACTCGTAAAAATGCATTATGTGGGGTCTATAGCTGGCCTAGCAATAAATCGATTAGTTTATGATGGAACCAATTTATGGGAAAATCCGTTGGTTCCATCATAAACCAGCCAATTTATGGCCGGTTAGACCAAAAAATTGGTGAGGCTGCTTAGATAATTGGGTTTTTTAACTGGTTTGATGGTCTAGGCTAATGAACCCACCGATTTGACTGGTTTATGGTTCGATACAACTAGTTTTTAATATTGTGAGTCCACCTCCCGTCGTCCACCTTGACCACAAAAGGAACTTGTCTGCATCAATGGAGTTCGAACGAGACACAACCAGACACAATGCCTTCAACGCTTTCCAAAGCTTGCACTCTAATACCACTGTGAAAAAAGCTTGGAGAATTTCATCATAAAAACATATGGTATTCTGCAATCTATTTTAGATTAATGTATTTATACAAACATAATAAAAAAGAGACAATTATGTCTTCATAGCTAGAAATAATAGAAATAAGTAATCAATATCCTAACTAAAACCATCATATCTATATACAAATACCAAAAAATTAATTAACATATAAGTTAGCAATTTTAATGAATAAAATATTAAATTTAATGAATAAAGATATTTTAATTTCATTATTTTTATATAATTCCTTCTAAACCTTTTATAAATTATCATTCCTTCATATTTTCTAAATCATTTATAAACTATGATTTCTTTGAAGTTTTTCCGTTAACTTCTTAAAAAATAATGTTTAAATAATCTTTTATATCACTGTAAAAAAAAATCGTTAAAAACTGTTAAAAGAATAAAGGAAATACTCTGATATTCTTATATGATACTCAATATCGGATAATTTATACACACAAATTACAGCGTTAGATACCAGTATCAATTCCGTTGCCAAAGGTGATTTGGTGATTTGGTTTTATAACATTAAGTCACTAACCATTGAAATGTTTTGGTGATTTGGTTTTATAACATTAAGTCACTTTCAACTTGGTAGATGTGATTTTATTTTATTCCAAGTCAAGTTTGATTTATTTAAAAAATAAAATAATTATTTATTTGATTGAAAATCAAATTGATATGATTTGGGACTATTCCAATTTGGTTTCTCTGCCATTCAAAAAAAAGATTTTTACTTCCAAAAATTGATCTTACACGCACCCAATCCGATATTGTCAATGCAGGAAAACATAAACCCTTATCGCGTCGCAACCAGCCATTTTTCCCGACCTGTCAACGTACCAAGACTAAACCCTTTGAAATAAAAATGACTTCGCTGTCATATAATTTGATTCGGTCGCGATGAACCATTATGTATATGTAAATATGTGGAGTAGGAAGCGGGTCAGAATCAGTCGGTTGGAAACCACAACAGCAATATAAGATTTTCCTCTTAAGCAGATTGGGTAAATTTCGATATGTAATAGGTGTGAAGCAAAGTTATTCGTAACGTCTAATAGGTACGAAGCAAAGTTAGCGGCGTTAAAAGTTAATTATTAATTTAATTTTACAAGGAATTTACAATCTATATAAAAATACTTTTATATCTTCCCATTCTCACAATTTAACCAGATTTATATTAATTTACATTGTTGCTAAACCCTACATTTTACAAGAGCATGTTTATCTTTATTATTTTGACTTTTTAAAGTTTTGCCATCTTTGAAGATGGGGTTGTTGCAAGGTTGATGCTTCTGTGTATTTTTTTTATATTAGATGTAATTTGTATAAATTGTTTGGATATAAATTTTCTCTTATAAGAAAGGAATTATGGTTTTATGGGAAGAAATGATGTTGAAGTTTCCTATTTTTTTCATAAAGGTGTATTACAAGATATTGACTTTCTTTTTAATAATAAATTTATTCATTATGAATAGGATGGTTTATGTAATTCATTTAGACACACTCCATCTTAACATATTCTATAGGGTAGTTGTACACTCCTAAAAAGATCATTCATAGGGATATTTGAGAGGTGTGGGAACCACAAGATTTCCATTTCACCCCTATTAGAAGCATAATGAAATGATTTTTATGTTTCAAATTTAGTGGCTCATCATCTATGCATGAAATTTTCTGTTAGAGCCCTTGGATATCAAACCAATGACTTCTCCATTGAAAAATAAATCCGAGTAGCTTACCTAGTATAAGTGGACTTCCCCACTCTCCTGTTGGAATTTGTACCCAACCTTAGAGTAAACTACCCATGAATTTAAATGATTTTTCCACCCTTTATCATAACACAAATTTTGTATTAGGCTAAACTTGTCTAAAGACATCAACTATTTCGTGTTTATTAATATTGGCAACCAAATCCATCATTGTTTCATTTGCTTAATCAATTTTCCTAACACTTACTTTCATTGTCAAATTTTAGACCATGGTATCCATGGCTCTTGGCTTATGACCTAAGGTGACCTAGAGGTACATCTACCCACTTATATCTCTCATGCCCCTAGATCTCAGTAGAGAATGAATGCAAGTGAAGATGTATAGATTGAAAATGTTGCTAAAGATATTGGCAATGGTGCCACAAATTTTCCTTTGAAGGCTTTGTCTCCCAAGGCTCTAATCCCCAAAGCCATAACTATAATGGGATATAGTTATCCATAGGCTAAGATAGCCAACAAATTGCTTATCAACACCATGATTCATCTACTCCAATTGGGGATGAAGAGCATACTTTCTCTCATCACTCCTCCACCTATAATAAGATGAATTGATGCTTGATTTCAAGGGAAATCAAAAGTAGCTCCAACAATGAACTATTGGTGATTATTGGATGGATACATTTCCTACTAGTATATTCTTCCATATTCTCCAAGACCTCAAGAATAATAAGAAAAAGATGCACAACACCTAGGGGTTTTAAGGAAGGTGACTTAATTGTATGTTCAAGAATTATTTGAAAAGCTTAAATGACCCTTGAATGAAATATACTAGTGCTAGTGCAAGATAATGCTACCCAGTTTTGACATGATAGTTGCAATGGAAATATGAAGCATAAATTTGATCACTAAAAGTAATTATTAGAGGTACCTACACAACTCTTTAGGGCATCTTGTAAAAGGATGAAATATAGAGAATAAAATTGTCTTCCTCAATATATAACTTTTATTTATGAAAACTTGTTGTAACTTAAAAAAAAGGTGCCTTTCTAAGATTGGTATTTTAATTTTTCTTTAAAAATAATGCATATCTTCACATTAGACCCCCATTTGGCATGTGAGTGATGGAAATTTTTTAAACAAACATGTACAATTGTAGACAACAAATGGATCTTGTGCATCATTATTTTTCCATAATTTTTAATATTGAATTATTTTTAAAGTAAGAAACATATTGAAGCCTTAAAATGAAGAGGTCAACTATTAGGCCTACCTATGAGGGTCTTAACATATTCATAAAAAAAAAAGAAAAATTATCCCTAGATCTTCATTTGTTCTATTGTGGAACCTTTTTCCATTTCAAAATAAGTCAACCAATCAAAAGTTATAATTGAAATAAAACACCTATGTTCTTTTATAAGTTTTATATATGTTCAAAAAAATAAAAATAAAAATAATAATAACCAATTTTTGAAAAAATGTATATTTAGAATCTACACATGGATCTCTATAAATTTGTTCAGTTTCATTAGCAACTACAACATAGAGCAAATACAAAATCATCATTGAAAATTAGGAAGTTTTAAAAATGGATATGTTTCTTATTTATGTAGACCAAACTAAGGGGTTTGTTAATCTAAACCTAAAAACAAAGTAGCCACCTCATCCACCACTTAATTGGAAAACATATTTTCACCAAAAAAAAAATTTTAAATCAATAACATGTGTGTGTTATTAATGTCAAATTTTTCTATTAACGTACATTAATTATAGAACATACACGTGTTCTAAAATGTGCATGCACTCTTTTTCCATCTTCCTTACCTCTCTCAATCTCTCCCTACATCCTCATTCATACTCCCTATTCTTCATTTTCTCTTTCCTTATCCATTTCTCTCTATCCTTATGTCTCCCTATTATATTGATCTATCTCTCTCGTTCACTAAGCCCCTACTCTCTCCCTAGCACCCTCACTCCCTCTCTCTCACCATCCCCATATTTCTCTCTCTCTCTCTCTCTCTCTCTCTCTCTCTCTCTCTCTCTCTCTCTCTCAATATGTCTCCCTCTTTCTCTCTCTCTCCACCTTTCATTATTTTGTCCTCCTCCTCCTCTCCCTCTCTCCCTCCATCATATCTTTGCTCTTCATCCTTTTCTCTTTCCAGTTTCTTCTCTTTGCGTGCTTATGCCTTCCTTCTATATCATTATCTCTCCTTTTCTAATCCCCCTTCTATCCCCCTCACCCCACACTTCCTTTTCTTTCTTTTACTACATCCCTTTTTCTCTCTTTTTCTCCCTGTGATTCCCTCCTCTCTTTTCCCCTTTCCTTATTTGTTCATCTCTCTCTCCCTCTCTCTCGTTGTCATCCTTCTTGTTAGGTCCCTATAATACTAGTGTATTCCCTCATTGTTATTAGTGCATACCCATTATCTTTATTGTTTTTCCCCATAGAAGCCCACTATTGTTATTGTTGTGCCCTTACATTATTATAGTTACGTCAGCTTTGATTATATTGTGACCCCTTAGACTCCTATATATAGAAAGGAGGTGTTGTCATTTGAATCATCCAGGAATTGTTCATTTGTGTAATTTAAAGGAGGTTTCCCCCTGAAAGATGATTATTTTGAAGTATTTGATCTATCTCTTCTTCTATTTTGTATGATAGTTTCATAACATTTGGAGTCAAAACTTTGGATTGTAGGGTTTTGTTGCTTAAAATAGGCCATCATGGAATTTTTGCTATAACATTTTAATACAAAGCTTCAGAAGATGAAATTAAAACCCATTTGATCCAAAATCTTAGTGAACTTTATGTCAAAATTTCATAATTTTTCTCACTATATTTTCAAAGATATGAGTTGAGGAAGTTAGGGGTTTTGCAGGCTCTCGAATTCCATCTCAAACAAGTGACCTTGGGAAGCTCATCATAATTTTATCTCTAAGCATCAGATTCAAATTTCATAAAAAATTACAGAAAGAGGATAGACTTT
This sequence comes from Pinus taeda, assembly GCA_000404065.3. NCBI lineage: Eukaryota > Viridiplantae > Streptophyta > Pinopsida > Pinales > Pinaceae > Pinus > Pinus taeda. The sequence goes on along the minus strand of APFE031589232.1, from coordinate 15,588 downwards.
TATTTGTTGGGTATCATTTTTAGGGCTGAAGGTCAAAACAGTTACACATGGCACTTCATACAAGTTCGCTCTAAAGAACGAGTCTATAATCAGGTCATCGTGGGAGATTGAGCATAACTATTTCATGGAGAATCCAATATCGATCAAACTTGTCGGGTTGGAAAGAGGACTCATAGGGCTACCATAGGACTATATTTCAAACCTTGGATATCTGAAATTACATATACACAATAGATTTAATATTGAGGCCTTACAAAGTGAAAAAAATGGGTGTAGTCTTTTTAAAAATGTGCATAAGTTTTGTTTGAAAAATTAGTTTGAAGTGATTCAAATGGCATAGTGAAGAATAATTATCATTAATTGATAATCCAAAGAAATAAAATGGAAACACCTAGTAAGAAACCTGAAATTTCTACTACGAATAATGAAGAAGAGGAAGAAATGCAACATGATATATCAAAATTGTGTGACCAACTGTAACAAATTTCACTCTCACAAAAATTAATAAAAGCTAAGATGGATGGTTTGAAGAATGTAATCAATGGTATAGAAGAAAAACTAAAAGGAAACATTCAATATCTGAAGAATGACATCGAAGCAAAAATGAAAAACAACATTGAAGATTTGAAGAAAGACATGGAAGGTTTGAAGAGAGGTTTGGCGAAGTTGCTACAAGAAATTCTTCCTAATGGTGAAAAGGCAATATAGTAAACTCATGATGAGAACAAAATAAATGTTAATCATGATTTCATAGACTTTAACATTGTATTGAGGACATACCATATTCCAAATATCGATATGATGAAGTTTGATGGCAAGGATCCAGTAACATGGATACTATAGATGGAGCAATATTTTGATATCCATAATATGCACAACAAAGAAGAGGTATGCATTGAAACTTTATAATTAGAACCCAATTGTTTTTCATGGTATCTATGGATTTTCTGTCGTAAACAAATTATCACTTAGTCAACTTTTACGAAGGAAATAATAGCACATTATGATGATACAAAGAGAAACACCTCTTCTAAGTAGTTGATAAATCTCAAGAAAAAGGGTTCAATAGTGGAGCACATTGAGGACTTCCAAAAATTGAATATAAGGGTAAATGATATTCCATAGGAGTATATGATTGGTCTCTTCATAGGGAGTCTAAAGGATAATATCCAACATGAGGTTCGCTATTGGGGACCTAATTCATTGGAGAAGGCATTTAGGTTGGAAAGAAAAATTAAAACAAAAATTATGGCAACAAGGAAGCCTTCCACTCACAACGATAAAGATGGAAATGAGGTTATTCCTAGCATTATAAAATATACAAGGTTGACACCACAAAAGTTGGAAGAAAAAAGAGAAAAAGGGCTTTGTTACAGTTGTGATAGCAAATACACTAAAGGTCAGAAGTGTGCTGAGAGGAAGTTATTTTAAATTGATTGTGAAGAGGAGGAAGAAGAGGAATAAGAAACGTCAAAAGAAGATGATATACAATAGGAACCAACCCCTGAGAAACAAGAAATGAATATGACCATATCTTGTAATGCATTGGTAGGAAATATCGCCCCTCAAACTCTCAATATAGAAGGACATATCAAGAAGAAAAAGGTAATGGTGTTGATTGATTCAAGTATTACACATGATTTTATTCATCATAAGATAGCCAAGGAATGAAATTTCTTCCTATATCCAGCACCAAAGTGTCAAGTGATGGTTGAAAATGGAGGAACCATAAATTTCTTTAGAAAGTGCCATAATATCAAGCTATCCATGGGAGAATATGTATTTAATAGTCCAATCTTTTCCATTTCAATGGGTGGTGATTATGTTATACTAGGAGTCCAATGGTTACAATCATTAAGTTCGATAACTTTTAATTTTCAATAACTTTTCTTGAATTGTTTTGGGAAGGAAAGGAAGTTGAATTAATGAGTGTCACAGGGAAACCAGGAAAGATAATCAACTCTAATAGCATGAAAAATATTCTAAACAAACAAAAACGGGGCGTAATTACACAATTATGTTCACTAGTAGTTCAAACATCAAAATCATCTGTTTCTCTAGACCTCCAAAAATTCTTGGGCAATCATTCCAAGATATTTGAGACTCGCAAAGGTTTCCTACCTATTCATGATCATGATCATACTATTAATTTGATTCGAGGAAGTATTCCTACAAACATTAGGCCTTATAGATATCTATATTCCCAAAATAGTGAAATTGAACGTATGGTTGCAGAAATGCTAGAGGCCGGTATAATTCAACCTAGTCAAATTTCTTTCTATGCTCCAGTAGAATTGGTGCACAAAAAGGATGGATCATGGTCCATGTGTCTGGGTTATAGGGATCTCAACAAGCTAACTATTAAATATAAATTTCGCATTCTTATCACTGATGAATTACATGGAGCAATTTACTTGACCAAGTTGGATATTCATTCAGGATATCATCAAATAATGATGAAGTCTAAAGACGTTCCGAAAATAGCATTTGGAACTCATGAAGGTCATTATGAATTTTTGGTCATGCCTTTTTGCCTTACCAATGCACCTTATACATTTCAAGTTTTGATAAATTCCATTTTCAAACCCTTCCTTAGAAAATTTGCATTAGTATTTTTTTATGATATATTAATCTACAACAAGTCTTCGAAGCATCATGTTGACCATGTTGACAAGGTGCTCAAGCTATTGGAGGAGAAACAATTATATGGAAAAACCTCCAAATGTTTCTTTGTAGTACAAAACATGGAATATCTGGTTCATATTTTATCTTATGAGGGTGTTAAGGTATACCCCAACAAAATTAAAGCCATTAAGGAATGGAAAATCCCCACATCCATAAAGAACCTACGAGGATTTCTTGGGTTGATAGGGTATTATCACAAGTTTATTAAGAATTATGGGAGAATAGCAGTACCTCTAACAACATTACTAAATAAAGATGCATTTTCTTAGACTCCAAAAGCAACTAAGTCCTTTGAACATCTTAAAGAGGAAATGTGTCAAGCACTCATCTTAGCTACGTTAGACTTCACAAAAACCTTTATTGTAGAATGTGATGCCTCAGGAAATGTAATTAGTGTTGTTTTAAAGAAAGAAGGAAGAACCATTTATCTTGAAAGTCATAAAAGCTATTTATGAGAAGGAATTGTTGGAAATACTACATGCACTTAAGAAATGGAGACCTTACCTAAAAATAGATCACGATAGTCTTAAATACTTTTTAGAAGAAAGATTATCTTCATAAGAGAAGAAAAAATGGGTTACAAAGATGTTGGGTTATGACTTTGAAATAATTTACAAAAAAGGGAAGAAAATGTTGTTGCAAATGCACTCTCAAGAAAGGATGAGGATGTGGAAGCATTGCTTTGTTCCACTTCTATTATCCAACCAGTTTGGACAACTGAAGCAAGGGATGAAAGGAAGAATGATGAAGAAGTGTGGGCACTCATTCAAAAGTTGCAGCAAGATCCCAATACATCTCATACATTTATATGGAATAATGATTCATTATGGTACAAAGATCACTTATACCTTTGTAAGAATTCCCAACTCAAACAAAAGATTCTTATGGAATTGCACACCTCAACCTTAGGTGGGCACTTAGGATTGTAAAAACTTACCACAAGATTAAGAAGGAATATTTTTGGGATGGCCTTAAATATTTTATTCAAAATTTTGTGGAGGAATGTTTGGTTTGCCAACAAAATAAAGTTTAGACAATTAAGACTACAGGTCTGTTACAACCTTGATCAATTCCAAGTCAATGTTGGGAGGATGTTTCAATGGATTTTATCACAGGTTTACCCTAGTCCGAACGAAAGAGTGTCATCATGGTGGTAGTTGATATAATTACAAAGTATGCACACTTTTTTGCGTTATCTCATCCATTTAAATCTAGTATAGTTGCTACTACATTTATGGAAACAATTCAAAAGCTACATGGAAACCCAAAGATTATGGTAAGTGATAGAGATATTATTTTCACTGGAAAGTTTTGGATGGAATTATTTTCTAGTCCTGATATTCAATTAGCTCATAGATAATCTTATCATCCTCAATTGGATGGGAAAAGTTATATATTGAACAAATGTTTGGAAGGATATCGTCATTGCTTTATATCTAATAAGCATACACAATGGGTCAAGTGGTTACCTCTAGCTGAATGGTGGTATAACACTTCCTTCCAGACTACAAAAAAATGACCCCATTTATGGCACTTTACTGATATCATCCACCATCCATCACATCATCTTTATGAGAAAATTCTAAGGTTCAAGCAATGAAAGATCACATCGAGCATCAACAACAAGTTCTCCAACTCTTAAAGGATAACCCCGCTTTGGCACATAATATAATGAAATAATAGGCAAATCAACATCATAGCCAAAGAAATTTTGATGTAGGTGATTGGGTATTTTTATGGCTACGAACACACAAACAAATGTCCCTCAAGCAAGCTAAGAAGGAAAAAAAATTATCACCAAATTATTATGGTCCTTACAAGGTGTTACAAAAGACTGGTATTATGGCATACAAATTGGAGCTTCTTACATGTTCCCGAGTGCGCCAAATTTTCCATGTTTCATGCTTAAAGAAGGTTATAGGTGACAAGCTCCCAGTTCAAACAATATTTCTACAACTTGACGAATGAAAAATAATATTGGCAGCTAAAGCAGTCACGGAAATAAGAACTCGATAGCTACAAAATTGATCATTTTCAGAGTATCTTATCAAGTGGAAGAACCTACCCATAGAAGATTCAACATAATACTAATCAAGCATTGAGGAAAACCCCTTTCCTGAAGGAGAGGGGCATGTTAGGTCCATATAATACTAGTGTATTCCCTCATTGTTATTAGTGTAGCCCCCTTTTTGTTATTGTTGTTCCCCATAGAAGCCCACTATTGTTATTGTTGTGTCCTTACATTATTATTTTTATGTCGGCTCTGATTATATTATGACCCCTTAGACTCCTATATATAAAAGTAGGTTTTTTCATTTGAATCAAGCAATAATTACTCATTTGGGTAATGTAAAGGAGGTTTCCCCCTCAAAGAGGCTTATTTTGAAGTCATTGAACTATGTCTTCTTCTATTTTGTGAGATGGTTGCATAACACTTCCCCCATCTTTCTATCTCTCTTTATCTCTCCTCTATTTTACTTCTTGTATCTCCCTCTTTCTCTTCCTTTCGCCATATCTATCTTCCTCGTTGAATGTCCTTCTCTCTCCCTAAGCTTCCATTTTCTTAACCCTTTTCCATATCTCCCCTATCCCTCTCCCTCTATCTATCTCTCCTTCCCTTTCTCTATTCTCTCATCATTCTATTCCTTTCCTCATATATCTCCATCTCCCCTTATCTCTGTCCCTCCTCTCCCTCCTTATGTTTACTTCTTTATATCATTATTACCACATCTCACTTTGTCTATGTATTTCTATATCTCTCCCTTCTCCCATCTCTCCCTCCCTCCTATATCCCTTTGCTATCCAACAATCTTCCCCATGTATTTCTCCCTTTTATATCCTTCTCCTTATTAATATCTCTCTCTACCCGTATATGTATCCCCCTACATCCCCCTATCTCTATTTCAACCTTACCTTTCCCAATTTTCCTCCATCTCTGTTTCTCTCTCTCTCTCTCTCTCTCTCTCTCTTTCTGTGTCTCTCTAAATGCCATTGTCTTTTTCTTTACATCCTCCTTTATCTATCACTTTCATACCCTTCCTCCCCTACCCCTCTTCATTATCTCTCTCCCTCCCTTCACTTATCTCCCTGTCTTCTCGACTCTTCCTCTCTCTTTATCTCTATCCCCTTATGTTTCCCCTATATCCCTCTCTCTCCACTTCCTTGAGCATCCCCTCTCTTTGTTGCTCTTTGTCTCTCTCTCTCAACTTCCCTGCTTATATGTCTCCCTCTTATATCCCTCTCCATCTCTCCCACACCATCACTCTCCCTCCTATATCTCACTATGTGTCCCTCTTTCCATCCCTCCCTATTCCTTATCTTTCTAACTATCCTTCATTCTCTCCATCTCTCTATGTTTTTCTCTTATATCCCTCTCTCTCTCCCCCCATTCCCCCATATCTCTTCTCTCTCTCTCCATGCCCATGTGTATATCGCTCCTACATCTATTTCCCTCTCTATCCCCCACGTACCTCTTTGATATAGATTTAAATAGGAGTGCAAAAAATTAAAAATATAACCATACATATACAGATGTAGTAGAAATAATATGTCATTTAATTACTGTAAATACTAAAATATGTTTACAAACAGAAATGGAAATAAACTAACTAGGGCGATGGTAGCTTATCCCTGAGAAGAGATGTTGTGGCTACATGCTTCTGAACTGTATTACAATGAGACTCAAAGGACTATTTATTGTTGAGAAATAATGGAAAACCCTAAGCATCCAAAAACCTAACCCTGGAAGATGAAACGCCAAACTATGGGCCCTGTTTGGGTAAATTGGTACATCAACTTCCTGGGGTCGTAACATTGGCATACGATCTTCATTTGATGCACATAATATCTCGTTAGAAACATCTATTCGAGAACTAGAACTTTGGGAAGAACAACATTGATCCATTGACCCATGTTGCAACCAGTTTTCCAAAAAATCATTGCTTAGGGACTCAAAATGGCTTCGGAAGTTCAGGACTGGAAAAACTGTTAAAAATAGTAAACTGTGTTACAATTAAGGAAACCGAAATTCTGGAAGAAACAATGATGGGGGTCCAAGTGGACTTGGCAGGTGGCCACCAATATCCACCTAGATCATTCCTCACCCCTTAGGAAGCAATGGTCCCCATTGGGTTGAGTTCCTCCATGAGATGAGGAAACTTCTGCTGAACTTGGTCCTTGGTGAGCCGGTTGCCTTAATGAAGGAGTTGGCCTATTTTGATATCTCGATACACTTGGATATTCTGCTGGTGAATGTGCTTGGTCTGTGTGTCCATGATCTGATTAGTTACAACTTGTTCCATGCAATCTGAATTTAACTCTGTGGGTGTGAGTTGTTTTGTAATGTCATATGTGTCTAGTAATGGTGGAAAGTATGGCCGAAGGTGGTCCACATTGAACACTTGGTGCAGGCAAAGAAATGGGGGAATGTTGAGCTCAAATGCATTATCTCCCATAGCCTTGGCAATGGTGTAAGGACCATATCAGTGTGGTCTGAGTTTTCGATAGGCTCCGATAAGGCATTCCTTTTGCAAATGCAACCAAACTTTATCGCCCACCTCAAACTTGTGTGGCACCCGATGTTGATCATGTTGCTGCTTGTACTTGGCATTTGATTTCTCCAGAATGTCATGGACCTACTGTCGAATATGTTGGATGTGCTCGATGAAGTTATTTACCTTATCTGTTTCAGATTGTACATGAGCCGAATCTGTGTGAGTAGCTACAAATGGCATGGCCACATCAATGGGACATAATGGCTGGAGTCCCAAGCCCACCTAAAAAGGGTTGTGTCTAGTCAAGGTGTGGAGATCTCGGTTGTAGTTGTGCTAAACATAGGAGAGGTTCTCATCCCATGTGCATGGATGCTTTGAGTTATACATACGCAGAATGTGTATGATCATCCAGTTGACAACCTCTGTCTCGCCATTAGTTTGAGGATGGAAGGCTATGGACTTAGTGAGTTTGGTTTCCAACATCGACCAGAGACTAGACCAAAATGTACTGGGGAACCTGTTGTCCTCATCTGAGATGGTAGACTGTAGGATCCCAAAGTGTACCCACACTCATGTGAAGAAAATTTTAGTAGTGGCTTCTACTGTGATATTCTTCTTGCAAGCTGTCATAATGGCCATCTTCGAGAACCTGTTGATGACCAGAAAAACACAGTCATTTCCATGCTTAATGGAAGGAAGGGCCGACATGTAATCCATGGAGATGGTTCCCAAGGTCGAATAGGGGTAGGAAGAGGGGTACAGAGGCCTTGCTTCTTGATGGTTGGTTTGGCAATGGTGCTGGTAGTGCCTGATCTAATGTACTTCCTGACATATTCTTGAAGATTCAGCCAATAGAAATATTTTTGTGGTACTGCCACCATTTTCTTGACCCCGAAATGCCCAACAGCCCAACTGTAGTGTTCTTCCCAAATCATCTTGGCACACTTGCTTGAAGGAACACAAAGGTGACCCAGGTGGCATAACATGGCATCCTTGAGGTGAAAATCTAGAACATGCTGACCTCCAAGAGTGTTTGGTATGTGTGGTTGAATTCTGGTTCACTTTTGTAGAGAAGTGGCCAATCAGAAGTCTCGTGCCCACAAGAGTTGAGCGAGGTGGTTAACGCCACGATCGGTGGTCGACTGATGCAATGTATAACATTATTGATGTTGCCATTCTTATACTTGATATTCAAATGGAATTGTTGCAAGTATGTGGACCACTTCTGATGGCGAATATTCTTTAATTTCCCTTGGGTCTGTATGAACTGCAGGTGTCGGTGGTCTGTGTGGATGATTGTTTCCTTCCCCAAAATGTAATGATTCCATTTTCAACAGGCCTGCACAATGGAATGCATCTCTTTCTCATAAGTGGGATACTTTCGAACTGTGTTTGAAATTGTCTCACTGTGATATGCCACTGGATGTCATTGTTGAGTAAGGACTGCCCCAATATCAAAGTCAAAGGAATTTGTCTCGACCTCAAATGGTTGTTGCAAGTCCGGTAATACGGGCACTTGTGCCAAGCAGAGATGATCTTTCAACTCTGTGAATGCCTTCTGTTGAGATTTAGACAAAAAGAATTTTTCTTTGACTCCTCCCTTGGTGACTTGACTCAAGGGCCAAGTGATATGAGAAAATCCCAACACGAACCTGTGGTAGAAGTTGGCAAGACCTAGAATGCTACAGAGCTCTGTTAGCATGGTTGGAGATGGCCAATCTCGAATGACTTGGAAGTTGGATGGATCCACATGCACCCCTCGTTCATCAATAATGTATCCCAGATACTGAACCTGGGTCATAACATAAGTGCATTTCTCCAAATTAGCACATAACTTGTGTTGCCGCAGTGTTTGGAGACCCTGCCGGATGTGGTGGAGGTGCTCTTCCTAACTCTGGCTGAAGATCAAGATGTAATCCAAGTATACCACTACGAATGAGTTGGTGAATGGTCAGAAGATGTCATCCATTAGCCTCATGAAGGTTGTAGGAGCATTTGTCAATCCAAAAGGCATAACCAATCATTTGAAAAGACCCTCCTTTCCTTTGAAGGCATTCTTCCACAGATCAGAGGGTTCGATTGGTACCTAGTGATATCCTAACTTCAAATCGGTCTTGCTGATATATTTCCCCCATTTAGTTGGTCCAAGAGGTCATTAATCCATGGGATTGGGTACGTATTATGAATAATGATCTAGTTCAATGCCTGGTAGTCAATACAGAGTCTCCAAGTCCCATCCTTCTTCTCTACCAACATGATCGAGCTCCCATAGGGTGATGAGCTTAGACGGATGTGACCTTTCTACAGCAGCTCCTAAATCTACCTCTTGAATTCATCATTTTCGAGACTGGAGCACTAATAGATTGGTTCATTGGGTAGCGGCGGGCCTGAGGTTAGATCGATGGAGTGCTTGACCTGACGATGTAGAGGAACCCATGCAGGGGAGGTGAAGATGTCATTGTACTCCTCCACGACCTTGTCCATATGTAGTTGTCGTGTGGAGGGCCCAGCCTAGAGGTCGTGGCCACCGTCTTCTTCTTTCCTTGAGGGCGTATCATCAGGAAAACAAATTTCCTAGTTTTTTAAATGAATTGACTGCATTGTTTTACAGTAACCAAAGAGATGTCAGTAGGTGGTGCTACCTCCAGTATCCTGTATAACTTATTTCCCAAAGTAACAATAACAACATAGGGCCTTGATTCATACATAGCATGTCACTTCTACAATTATGGTCGTCCTAATAATACATCACAAACATCAAGGGGAGCAACATCACACAATACCTCATCTGTGAAGGGATTGATGTTGTATGGAAGGTGACACCACTGACTCACATGAAGATCCCGTCCTTGGTGAAGTCAACCAATGGTGTATGGTTGTGGATGTGCTGTGGTCGGTAAGCCCAGCCACTTCACAACCTCTACCGAAATAAGGTTCTTTTGGCTCTTGCAGTTGATAATGAACTATAGTGAGGATCCCTTTACCCACATCCGGGAGTGAAAGAGACACTCCTCCTCCTCCGGATCTTCGTGGTGGCAACAATGGCATTCGACTCTACATCAATAATCTTCTTCCCTTTATCATTCCTCTTGTTAGGTTTTGACTCAAAGTTGAAACATGCATCTGATTCTGAAATCCTTAGCTCAACCACTAGTGATTGGTTGGCCCGAAAATTACTTGTGTTGTGAGTGGAGCTGTTATGGAACTCACACCAATTTTCTGTGTCCTTTTTTGGCTTCGTGGCACTGTTTTTTGTTCACATCTTTGGCAGGTTGTTTCGGGCCACCTCGCCTTGGATTTGTCCTTTGTTCTACAGTTTGGGGGCACCTTTCCGTTGCTTTGGATTTGTAGATCCAAAGTCTCGATTCTTCTATTTAAACTTTTGCTTGATCTTGACGACATATCAGTATGTCGTGCTGAGCGAGGAGACGTTCAGGAATTCTATTTCTTCTTGGATGTACTTGTGCAAGCAACTACGGTATTTGAGTACCAAAAGCTGCTCCAAATCCTTGATACCCAAATTTGTGCAAAGGGTATGGAAAATATTGGTAAACTCTGGCACATCTTGGTCCCTTCCCTGCTGCAACGTGGTCCATTTTATGTATTGATCCTCATAGCTTCCGAGAGGGTAGTAATGCTCCTTGATGGAAATGTAGAATGAATTCCAAGTGGGTGTAGTGAAAAACTGTGAAGCCGTACTTTCATATTTCTACTTGCAATAGGTTTCCCACCAGTCCTTGATGTGGGGGTCAGCTTTGAGAAGAGCAAAAGTAATCTTTTCCCAACCGGAAAAATCATGAATAAAAAAATACCCTTCTAGCAGATTTAACCATTTATCTATGGTGTATGCATCTATTTTACCCTCAAATATGGGAATGTCAAAGTTAGCTTGTACTTAAAGAGTGTGGCGCTTTCAGAGTAGTTGCTGGAAGTAGATGTGTTTCCCCTGGATAACTGCTTAAGGATCTGGGCATAGCTGTCCATCATTGCATTCCTTTGTCGCTCAAGGGCCTCTTCGAACAAGATTTTTATAGGATATCTTGCCGCCTCATATTTCTTTTCATCTTCCATGGGAGGCCGTCGGGATTTTCGAGGCTAGTCTTGCAAAGGTTTGACCAGTTCAAGCCCTAACTGTTTATATCCCGACCTCGTTGGGGACATGCAACGAAATACAGAGAAAGAGCAGACCGCTCCAATACAATTGATCCAGATTTAAATAGGAATGCAACAAATTATAGATATAACCATACGTATATAGATGCAGCAGAAATCATACTTTCTTTCATTACTGTAAAACACTGACATATGCTTACAAACAGAAATGGAAATAAACTAGTTAGGGTGATGGTAGCTTGTCCCTAAGAAGATATGTGGTGGCTACATGCCTCTTAATTATGTTACAATGAGGCTCAAAGGCCTATTTATTGTTGAGAAACAATGGAAAACCCTAAACATCCAAAAAACTAACCCTCGAATATGAAACACCAAACTATGGGCCACGTTTGGGGAAATTGGTAAATCAACTTCTGAGGGTTATAACCTTGGCATATGATCTCCGTTTACGCACATAAAATCTCCTTATAAAGATCTATCTGAGAACTATAATTTTAGGAAGAGAAATATTTGTCCATGGACACATGTTACTCTCAATTTTCACAAAAAATGTCGTTTAGGGCCTCAAAATGACTCTGGAAGTTCAGGACCCGAAAAACTGCTAAAAATAGTAAACTATGCTACAATTAATGAAACTGAAAAGCTAAAATAAACAATGATGGGGGTCCAAGTGGACTTGACAGGTGGCCACCAATATCCACTTGGACCATTCCTCCCCCTTTAGGAAGCAATGGTCCCCATTGCGTTGAGTTCCTCCATTAGACAAGGAAACTTCTGTTGAACTTGGTCCCTGGTGAGCCACTTTCCCTGGTGACGGGGTTGGCCTACTTTGAAAACTTGATATAGTTGGATATTCTGTTGGCGAGTGTGCTTGATCTGTGTGTCCATGATCTGATCAATTGTAGCTTGTTCCATGCAATCTGGATTTAACTCTATGGGTGTGAGTTGTTCTGCAATGTCGAATGTGTCTAGTAATGGTGGAAAGTATGGCCGAAGGCAGTCCACATTGAACACTAAGTGCTAGCCAAGGAATGGGGGAATGTTGACCTCAAATGCATTGTCTCCCGTAGCCTTGGTAATCATGTAAGGACCATATCAGAGTGGTCTGAGTTTTCGATATGATCTGATAAGGCGTTACTTTTGCAAATACAATTAGACTTTGTCGCCCACCTGAAACTTGTGTGGCGCCCAGTGTTGATCATGTCACTGCTTGTACTTCGCATTTGATTTCTCCAAAAGGTGGTGGACCTTTTGTCGAATATGTTAGATGTTCTCAATGAAGTTTTTTACCTTATTTGTTTTGGATTGGACATGAGTTGAATCTGTGTGAGTAGCTGCAAATGGCATGGCCACATCAATGGGACATAGTGGCTGGAATCCCAAGCCCACCTAGAAAGGTTTGTGTCTAGTCTAGCTGTGGAGAACCTAGTTGTAGCTATGCTAAACATAGGGGAGGCTCTCATCCCATTTGCATGGATTCTTTGAGTTGTACATGCGCAGAATGTGTACGCTCATCCTGTTGACAACCTCTTTCTAGCCATCAGTTTGAGGATGGAAGGTTGTGGACTTAGTGAGTTTGGTGTCCAACATCGTCCAGAGACTGGACCAAAATGTACTGAGGAACCTACTGTGCCAATCTGAGATGATATACTGTGGGATCCAAAAGTGTACCCACACTCACTCAAAGAAACATTTGGCAGCAGCTTCTACTGTGATATTCTTCTTGCAGGCCACCATAATGGCCATCTTCAAGAACCTATTGAGGACCACAAAAACACAATCATTTCCATGCTTAGTAGAAGGAAGGCCCAACATGTAATCCTTGGAGATGGATTCCCAAGGTTAACTAGGGGTAGGCAGTGAGGTATAAAGGCCTTGCTTCTTGATGGTCAGTTTTGCAATGGAGCAGGTAGTGCATGATCCATTGTACTTGCCGACATCCTATCAAAGATTCACCCAATAAAAATACTTCTGCGGTACTACCACCATTTTCTTAACCCCAAAATTCCAAACAACCTGACTATAGTGTGCTTCCCAAATCATCTTGGAACGCTCGCTTGAAGGAACACACAGGTGATCTAGGTGGCATAACAGGGCATCCTGGAGGTGAAAATCTAGAACATGCTAACCCTCCAAAAGTGTCTGGTATGTGTGGCCGAATTCTAGGTCACTTTTGTAGAGAAGTGGCCAATTAAAAGTCTCATGCCCACAAGAGTTGAGCATGGTGGTTAACGCCATGATCGGTGCTTGTCTGAGGAATCTGCAACATTATTGTTGTTGCCCTTATTATACTTGATATTCAAATGGAACTGTTGCAGGTGTGAGGACCACTTTTGGTGACGATGATTTTGCAATTTCCCTTGGGTTTGTATGAACTACAGTGGTTGGTGGTCTGTGTGGATGATAGTTTCCTTCCACAAAGTGTAATGCTTCCATTGTTGGCAGACCTGCACAATGGAATACATCTCTTTGTCATAAGTGGGATGCTTCTGGACTATGTTTGAAAGTTTCTCACTGTGATATGCCACTGGATGCCCATGTTGAGTAAGGACTGCCCCAATAGCATAGTCAGATGCATCTATCTCGACCTCAAATGGTTATTGCAAGTCTGATAATGCAAGCACTAGTGTCGAGAAGAGGCAATCTTTCAACTCTATGAATTCCTTCTATTGAGATTTAGACCAAAATAATTTTGCTTTTGCTCCTCCCTTGGTAACTTGACTCAAGGGCCAATTGATATGAGAAAATCCTAACACGACCCTGAAGTAGAAGTTGGAAAGACCTAGAAAGCTATGGAACTTTGTTAGCATGGTTGGAGATGGCCAATCCTAAATAAATTGGATGTTGGATGCATCAACATGCACCCCCATTCATCAATAATGTATCCTAAATAAAGAACCTAGGTGATGCCAAACGTGTTGTAGTATTTGGAGAATCTGCCAGATGTGGTGGAGGTGCTCTTCCCAACTTTGGCTGAAGATCAGGATGTCATCGAAGTATACCACTACAAATGAGTTTGTGAAGGGCTGCAAGATGTCATCCATTAGCCTCATGAAGGTTGTAGGAGCATTCGTCAATCCAAAAGGCATAACCAACCATTTGAAAAGGCCCTTCTTGACATTGAAGGCAGTATTCCACATATCAGAGGGCTCGATTGGTACCTAGTGATACCCTAACTGCAAATTGATCTTGCTGAAATATTTTCCCCCCCTCCAATTTTTCTAGGAGGTCATCAATCTGTGGGATTGGGTACCTATAACGGATAGTGATATTGTTCAACACCCGGTAGTCAAACTAGAGTTTCCAAGTACCATCCTTCTTGTGTACCAACATGATTGAGCTCCCACATGGTAATGAACTTGGATGGATTTTGTAGCTTTTAACCACGTACATAAATTACCTACATATGAATTCTAAAACACAAAAAATAAACAATGTGAGAGCATAACACATAAAACATATATACACAGAGATTTTCCCCTGGATCCCAAACCCAAGACTACCAGCTTGATTTTTCATTATTGTTCCTTTCAATGTTACAATACATATTTATACATGCCGAAGCATCCAATACCATGGACCGAAAACTATCGCATCGAAAAACCATGGACCGAAAACCATCACATCCAAAAACATGTGTGAAAACCATGCACAAAACCATAGGTAGGTCCGCCCAACCTAATATAGGGTCCAAAAAAAAAAATTCAATAGAGTGGGGTACCTGCACCCCTTAAACCCCCTGTGACCCCCCCACTATGCAATCGACACAACGAAGGGGGGGGCTCTACCCTCCCTCTAACCCCTTGGTTGACTACGTGGGCTAGTCGTGGAAAGAATATAACACAACCCAACATTATCCCACTTGTTGTTTTCTTTCCATAGGGGGCCACAAGAGAGCTTAGTCATTTATCCAGCTCTGCAATGCCCATTGTTTCTCTACACAAAGAGAACTTCTCAGAGTTCATATATGTTGTCAATCCATCTACAGTATTCTAAGAAGTGTCCACCTTTACTAGCAACACCATTTTGTCTTCTATCATATCCCTCACAAAGTGATACTAAACATCAATGTGCTTTGTTTTGAATGATATGTAGGGTCCTTTGCCAAAAAAATTGCACTTTGGTTATCACAGTCTATCCTTATAGCTCTCTAGAGTAACCCCATACGTGAACACAATCTCTGCAACCAAAGTGCTTCCATACTTGCATGAGTGGCTGCCACGTATTCTGCCTCTGTAGTTGATAGTGCCACTACAGATTGTTTCTTACTCATCCAACTGACTGCACCTCCAAATAG
>APFE031589227.1:116078-144949 GCA_000404065.3 Pinus taeda | reverse complement strand
CTAACAATAATAATATAAAGCCACAAAAATAACAATAGAGGGATTCTATGGGGCACAGTAATAACAATACGGGGATAACAGGGGCACAAAAATATTAATAAGGGGTACAACTACAATAGTAATAGGGTAATCACTAGTATTATAAGGACCCAACAATGGTGGCTTAGGATTTCTTTGGGTTCGTATGTAGGATTAAATTACGGGCAAGGTTTTGCCCCGAAATCATTTCATGGTTGTTGGATCGTCGGGGGCGGAATCAAACGGTCATCAGGTTTGAAAGATAATCGAAGGATAAAAATGGTGCTGGGGTCACTTGTGGTAATGTTATGGGTCTTCAGATCTATGGGCCCCATCTACATGGGCTTCTGTTTTTTTGTGGCTTAAGAGTTGAATCTCTCAACCTCTCCTTCTGGTTAGCTATGTAGGTTTTAGTCCGCTGGTTTTTCAGAGTGATGCCCTGAGGGCAGACAATTATTGGGTGTCATTTTTTATTCTTTACAATCTTTATTGGGTGGATTGTCATGTCATCGTTCTTTTGTAGTCATGTTAGTATTAGGTTCAGGGTTCTGATATCCTAGTTATCTGTTGAAGTTGTACAAAGTTGATGGTGTCGTGCTCAACTCTGTGAAAGAGGTGTACTATATGTGTTTTGTTTCACTTAATGGAAATCCCACTCTCACTTGATCAAAACAATAAGTTGACCCATAACTTTTTTATACATGGTTAATCAGGTAAATGTGTGCATTAGTAAGGGATTCTTCCACATTAATATTTTTAATGTGCAATATTTTTTATTCTTTGTGTTGAATTAACCTTTTTCCTTTGATTTAAGGAATGCTAATGGCTTTAGTCAAAAGTAAAGATATTTAAAGTTTATCTAATTTGGAATATTAATGTGGTAAAAAAAATTGTTGACCATTCAAATTCAAGGTATATGATAAAAAGTGTTAAGGGCATGAGATAATTGTATTGTAGTTTTTTTATTTATATGGTTATTTTCATTTTTGTTTAGGGATCATATTAATTTTATTATAATTCTATTGGATGTCACATCACCCTCATACTTGACTATAGAATAATCCTCTTGGCCCAGTTATTATTATTTTTTTCCTTAAGTTATTTGTTTCTGCCAAATTTATTTAGATCAATATTATTTGATTGTTGTTATTGGTTGCCTTAGTCCTTAGTTAAAGAGGGGGTTTGGGTTGGTAACAAGTCTGGGCAAGGAGTAGGGGTTAATTTGTATAGTTACTAGGACTGCCACTTAACCTATTGAGTGCTCTACCTCAACGTAAGTAAGCACACTTTCAATTTATCAAATCAAAATTACAATTTAAATATAATGAAAAATTATAATCTCAAATTACAATAGAAGAAAGAAAATAAGTACTCAGTCCTTTGTAAAATTGAGTCCTCTATGACAATATAATCCAGAGTATGAATCATGATGGTAATGAGGTGACTTGGCAATAAATACTTGAAATTTAAGGACATTAGTGGATGTAAACTGGTTTTTAAGTCGATAGGCTTTTATGGTGAGGTTCCTCCTCATGACACTATAGCAGATTTGTCAGCCTTCAAAGAATACCATTTCGATGGTGCAATTGATTGAGGTCCTATGATCTCCTATTTGATCCAACCGAGGTTCTTTGACTACTACCAGCCACATGGCAGAGTATGACATCATGATTGTGGATAAGACGTTACGCCATAAAGCTAGTGAGAGGTTCCATAAACTTAATCTTCCGGGGCTAAGCCGTTTAGCTTGGGACAGGGGGCCGATTCCTTAAAATATTTCTCTACAAATGGTTCCAATGTGTCATGCATGAGACCACATCAAACATGTGTGGGAATTTATAATATTGGGGAATCACAATTGGCGATTTCATAATGTAGAATTTGATTGCAATCCCAAAACTTGCAATCTCTGATGAGTGATGTGGCCTGATCTACGTGGAAAGGAAACGAGTGAAGCCCTACGCGAAATTTTATCATATAAAACCTATGTTAACCCTTCCCACCCAACTTTACATAAAAATATTTATTAACCTATGTCCTTTCAACTCTTTATGACTATGGTGGTCACCCCCAAATTAGAGCCCTCTCTAACAACGATTTCCAATCGGGGTGTAACCTTGGTGCACGACATGTCAATTCACTGATTGCCAATTGTCAATTACCTTTTATGTTTTTCCCTTGGTCCTATAGCTCTTCATGTGGCATCAATCTAGCCCCCGTATCGGAGCCCATCAATTGCAGGTTATCAATCGAAGGTTTCACTCCGATGCACAATACACCTGAACCTTTAATCATCGATCTCTAATACATGACACCATCACTTCCATGTACCTTCGATTTGATCCACTCGAGGTTCTTTGACTCTTAATAATTGCACCCCAAATTAGAGCCCTCTCTATCAACGATTTCCAATCACAGGTGTAACCTTGGTGCATGACATGTCAATTTGTTGATTGTCGATCATCGATCACCTTCTGCATTTGGCCCTTGGTCTTGTAGCTCTTCACGTGACCACAATCTAGCCCCCGTATTTTAGCACATCAGTCATAGGTTATTAATTGGAGGTTTAACTCTGATGTACAATAAGCCTAAACCTCTGATCGCTAATCTCTAATATGTGATGCCATCATTGCCACGTACCTCCAATTTGATCTGCCCGAGGTTCTTTGACTTTTAGTAACCGCATGCTAGCCACATGGCAGAGTATGACATCATGACTGTGGATAGGACATTACGCCATAAAGCTAGTGAGCAGTGCTATAAACTTAGGCTTCTGAGGCTAAGCCCTTTAGCTTGGGACTCAGAGCTGATTCTTTAGAATATTGCGCTACAAATGGTTCCTATGTCTAACGCATGGGACCACAACACACACGCCTTGGCCTTTATAATATCGGGGAATCACAATCGACAATTTCACAATGTACCATTTGGTTGCAGTCCCAAACTTGTGATCTACGATGAGTGACATGGCTTGATCTACACGGAGAGGAAATGAGTGAAGCCCCCCACAAAATTTAATAATATAATTCGAATATTCTTTACCCTATATTTCTTTGGTTGTTGGCCTCCTGTAAAACTCACCTAACATTGACAGATATTGAACATTAAACAAATCAACTAAAAGATACATAAAAGAAACATCATGTGCTACATATTATAGAAATCTAAATTAGACTATCAGACATGCAACATATGTGCAAAAGTACAGAACGATGATATCAATTTCTATGTTCTTATAAAGCATGATTTGACACATGAAAAAATGACTTTGCTTAAACAAAATGATCTCAGTTTCCATCTTTTTAAGATGGCATGATTTGTCACTAAAACTATGATTTTGTCCATCTTATGTTAACCCTACCCGCCCAACTTTACATAAAAACCATTATTAACCTGTGTCAGCCCAACTTCATGATTTAGATTAGATAGAACAAATATTTAAACTGTCACCACCCCTCCCATGCGCCAATATCCCTTTATTTCTTTGAACTCTTTGTGACTGTGGTGCTAGCTCCCAAATCAGAGCCCTCTCTATCAATTATTTTCAATCAGAGGTGTAACCATGGTGCACGAAATGTCAACTCATCGATCACCTTCTGTGTTTGGCCCTTGGTCTTATAGCTCTTCACATGACCACAGTCTAGCCCCTGTATTGGAGCCCATCAATCATGATTATCAATTAGAGGTTCTACTATGATGCACAATATGCCTAAACCTCCGGTTGTTGATCTCTGATACGTAATGCCATCTCTGCCATGTACTTGCCACATGTCACCTTGTGAATGTTGACACGTGTCACCTTTTTTGGCCTATTGTGAGCCCTAAAACTACCAAATTTGTTTGCCACATGTCAACCGTATTTCCATGTCATGGTAATGTTAGCCTCCACATGTCACCTGTTAGAGCCAATTGTTGTGCCACACATCCCTTGTCGCATCCAATTGTTGTTTTCCATGAGTCTCTTATCGGATATAGCCTTTTGTTGCTAGGCATACCTTTTCGAGGAAAGAGAAAAGGCTTGAGATTCTTTGGTTTTGCACACAAAACATTTTTCAAATTATTTTTGACCATCCTGACACTTTAACACTAGGAGCCCATTCCCGAAGATTTCATCGTATATCACAACTCGCATATTGGCATTTTTGAAATGTGGTCACTCTACCTCAATGGAAAATCCTTAATCGCCAAACACTGATATTCTTCGACCCCATACTGTCAATTGCTGATATCACAGGACCTCTGATTGCTGATATGACCAAGTACCTCTGAATTGTGGGATCCAAGATTTTGGCCCAGTAGGACTATCAAAACAATTTACTTAATATATCACATCCATCAGAGGTCAAAATATTCCCTGGAATTGACAAATGGCAAGAAATGAGGAGTATCGAAGAAATGGAAATCACAGGTTTTAACACTATTTACAGATGAAAAAGGCCTACTCGTCAATATTGGGAGGCTCCAATATGCAGCGAAAACAATACCACAATTAAAACCATTTTACTTTCAATATCACATCAGTATAACCACAATTTTAAATGTATGTCATTATGAAATTTCTGATAAATGGACCTCTGACATCCGAATTGTCGATATGTGCACCCGGTCAATTTTATCATAACTTTTCTAATATAAAATTGCATTCGCCCTTCATCGGAGCTTTTGGAATGAGACATTCACTTAGATCCATCAATCTACGATTGTGATATGTCTTGGAAACTCGATATCTCCTATATAATAATAAACAAATATCTAAACTCTAAAACTCTGAACAGTGTTATTGACCTCCAACCACCAATTTGCAGATCTGATTTTTTATCATATTAAAGTTAAATGTAAAATCAAATCCACCCCTTATAACATCTTTTGGAATACGAGCTCTGATAAGATCCATTGTCTATGCACGTATATTTCTCTCGCTGTCTATTTTATTCATTAATTAAGCCTGATTAACTTACTATGTGCATTTACTATCGTTTCTCCTCCCTTGTATGAAGATCGTATGTTTTATGCCCTTGTATAGAGCCATATTAATACAATGGATCAAACTTTTGGTTTCATATATTTCCAAAATATTTGATCTAATGTCAAGGTTTCAAATCCTGAAGACTCTGATATATATTTAATCAATGTGCCACATTGTTTAACTATTGTAACTTAAAATATATATAGACGTCTTGGTATCGACGGTCATTCTATTCATTAATCTAATTAATGGACCAATTATGTGCATTTATTTTCACTTTATTCTCGCTCGCACAAAGTTGATATGTATTATTCCCTGGCCACTTTATGGTATGCATTTATTGAAATGAGCCACATCCATATGTTGGATCGAACTTTCAACTTCTAAGATTTCCAAAATGATTCTTGTCATGTCAATGTTTCAAAGCCCAAAAACTCCCGTATATACTTAATCAATATGTTACATTTTCCTTTGATTAAGGTTTGAAACCTATCCACACATCTTGACGTCAAGGCATGTTCTATTAAATAATATAATTAATCGCCTGGCTATGTGCATTTATTCTCACTTTAATCTTGCTAATACGAGCATCTTTGAAATTGTCTCTTATCATTGGTAGTCCTGTGATCTCTATCTCATGTCCTGACTCTCATTTTTTGCTTCCTTTTCTCAGTTGGTAGATGGGTGTGTTCTCTATTTAGCCTCTTCACCTCACACTATTTGCTGGTTTTTTCCAGTTGTAATTTTTGTTGCTGTTGTTGTGCTACTGTTGGTCTCTTGCTATTGCTAATGCACGTCGTGCTACTTCCTTCAACTAGATAACTGTGCTAGAATTTCATTAACAAGCAAGTGAGAGTTGAAAAGATACTAACCATATCACCTTGTACACTCAAATGCAAAGTATCAATGTTTTCATACTGCATATATATCTTAAAATAATATCTTCATTGTCATGACGTACAAAAGACCTGCCTCTTGAGTTTTTTAAACATCATATATAGGGAGCCAACTTTCTATGCTTGAACATTTCAATATTGTTGTCCCATTACCTTTCACTATTGGAAAGAATCTAAATTGTAAATCTTTCTTCTTTCATTTCACTCCAAATATACTAATCTTATGAATGACCCCACACACTTCTTTATTTCCACTTCTCTTCTAATGTTGACAACATTTCACACGCTTCAACCTTTCAAGACAATTCCTTTCCTCCTCATCATGGAAGTTACCTTGATAGTGAATGACATCACTTTGTTTTTGGTTGGTTCTACAATGATCCAACCATCGCTCCAAATAGTTGAACTTGACCTTATTCATTCAACAAAGACAATGTCTGAATGCTACTATATTTCCCTCTATGATGGTACCTCTCAGCAAAAAACTTTTCTTCTGTTTACTTACAATGGGCATGTCATCTCTGGTGCCCTCTATTTGGGGTTGATTATCATTCTCAAAGAAGTCGCTTGCACTTTTTTACGAAACTATGCGTATGTTAACTCTTCACCATATCCTTCATGCTTTTTTGTTCCTTCGCTCTCTGTGCCACTATCACTTCGACTAATGCCGTTTTGTTCTCTTTCTTTCCTTCTTTTCAGGACTTTGCAAGTTATTGAACTTGAAGTTCTCGAACTTCATGCAACTTTTATTAGGGACCCAAACCTTTTTCAAATTGTACACCCATCCAAATACCAACCGGGCTCTTCAACGTCACATGACCCCACCTCGTATATTGCTGCTTTGAGTGAGGATTATGCTTCATCATCAACTTATTTGTCCTCTTCTCTCCCTACTGCCATTCCATTCATGGTGCTAATCCCCTACCATAAACAATGGTCGATCCAGGGTAGGGTTCTTGGAAAAATTTAGTCGTTTTCCAATACAACAATGCTCGAGTCTCTAGAAAGGTATTTGGATTTGACCTCGTTGATTCTACCAATGAAGAAATCCATCTCTTTTCCTTTGATGATCTGGCAGATTCCTTGCATGACCTTGTCCAAATTGGGCAAATTTACATAGTTTCAAATGGAATGATGAAACCAACAAACACAAATTACAACCATCTCAATAGCAAATCGGAAGTCTCCCTCTCTGCAACATCCACTGTTGAACCTTCCCTAGATGATGTTCTGACAATTCCTTTGCACCATTTCCATTCTAAATCTATAGATGAAATCACACTACAAACCTCGGCTCAATTCCCGATATTATTGGCATTGTCAGTTCCACTTCTCCAACTTCCACCATTTGTCGAAGAGTTGGCTCCGGAACACCTATAAAAACTCTCAGCTTGGAAGACATGTCTAGGTATAGTATCAACATCACCCTATGGGGGCGGAATTTCCACACCATAGGCAAGCAACTCATTGAACTCGCCTCTTCTGCTGCTTTTATCATGCTTGCAGTCAAAGGGGGCTGCATATATGAATTTAATGGAAGAATTGTTGGGACTATCTCGACCACCAGCCTTGTGCTAGATCCCAATATTTCAGAGACTAAACAACTCCAGTCATGGTTTCATCAAAGAAGTTGCTTGCCTCTTCACCATCATTAGTTAGAAAATTCTTGGGGTCTTCCAAGCGAGGCTGCCCACAACGTACAATTGTCAACTTGATAGACTCGCATCCCATTGGAAAAGCAACGTGGTTCTTTGTTCGTGGAACCATCACCTCTATTGACATGCCGAATTTCTACTTCCTTGCATACCGTCTCTTATCTGATGGCATGCAATGCATGAAAAAGAATTTCAACCACTTAAATGGAATGTGGCACTGCACAAAATGTGGTGGGGACTTCCTAGAATGTGACTATTATTATGTGCTGAAATTTGAAAAGCATGACCACATAGGCCTACTGGAAAATTTCACTGCTTTTGATGATGTTGCAACTGAACTCATGGGTGTCCAAGAAAAATAATTATTCATACACTCTAGTGATCCTACTAATATCCACGAGCTACGTGTAAGGGTTTCATGTTGTCCTTTCCTTTTCACACTATATGTAAAAACAGATAGCTTCAATGGTTTCAACTCTTTAAAGTTTGTACTAATAAATTCAAAGGAGGTCAACTATGGTGAATACCATTCAGCTTCTTCCATTCACTTCCACTTCTTCCCCACATACATCACACACCCCACCATCGACTCATCCTCCTTCACCCTCCCATCCCCATATTTTGCTCAACCCCGCCCTTAACCATACACACCATCGATTTAATGAAAGGATAGATGACCTTTCTCCCTTGCATGTCTACTCCATATGCAAAGAATCATACCCAAATATGAAAAAAAAATCTTCCATGGTAACCTCTGATGCTCTTGATGTGCAACTACAAAATCTGCCTACCACTTCTCCCTTGAAAATGACATGGACCCTGGAAACCAACTGTTTGTCCTTGCTTCTCTAGCACCAATAGAGGAAATCCTCATATCACGTGCCAACCCAATCTTGCAAGTCACCCATGCACGATGTGGGAGGTACAAATACATTGGTCATACTATTTGTTTCCCCCAAGACATCACTACTATCGCCAACATTTTGTCACACTTGGTTTCTGAATTGGACATTATCATTGTTACTAGACATGGCTTTGAACATAAAAAATATGATTTCATTGTTAGCAACCCCCACGTTCTTTCAACTTTAGAGTACTAGCCCATGATCCCAAGTATAAGGATGTCCATCTGGACCAAGCTGCAATATCTACCTTACCGACTCACCCTACCGATATGTCTTCTCTCATCCGTCGCATCACCCCCTCCTCTCCTGAACCAAGACTGTCCTTCCCTACTTTTGATGATATCATTCCTCCATAGCCCACCCCAACAAACCTCCAACCATCCTCTTTTGTATCAGCACTCCCAAATTGCCATACTGCGCTTGAAGAAATATGCAACTACTTGCACTCTCACCATCCTAATTCCAGTACTTCACTTTCGTGGTCCTCTGTTTCCCCCTCCACTATCAATGAATATACCAAATAAGGCCTCCTTCCCATGGCGTTCCCCACACTCTTGCCCATAGGAGCTTCCATGATTGGTCAACCACGTCTTAGAAAATTTGAAAGACAAGATTATGTTGTTCACCTTATACGCTACTATGATAAGTGTTCTTCCCAACATCCAAGATTCTGGTATTACTTGTACAATCTTATGTTGCGCCATCATAGTCAAAGCAACTACTGTGGTTTTTGTGAAAAGAAACCTTGAAGAGGGGTCTCCAATGACTATTGTAGACCTTTCTGCATGCCTCCATGACATGCCTAGTTCCATGCTTTCTGTCTAGATTATGTGCTTTGGGTCAGGGCTTAGAGGGACACGCTCGTTCTGGAACAAACACAGAGGTGAACTCACTAATATGATCATACAAATAGGTAGCCCTAATTTCTTATTCATCCTTAGTGCAACTAACACCAAATGGCATGACATGCACATGGTCATGCCTGGCACACCCCTCCAGGATTCATCAGAGCTCTCTCGGTGGAAATTCAAGAATATAATCAACAATCCACATGTTCTAGTGAAATACATTCATTAGCATATCACAATCTTCCTCGAAGAGGTTTTGCAAAAAAGTTTCCATGCAAAGGACTCCTAGTACAAATTTTTACCTAACCATCCTTCTCCTTTTTTTTTTTGCCTAGATGTACACTCGCCTCACAAATTTCCTTCCTCATATTTGCAGGTATGAGGCTCCTCACACATACATGGTTTTCTTTGGCTCAAAACCACACCTGATATCGACAACCTCAATTGGGATGATGAAGGCATGATCGATAGAGCGAAGAGATACTTTGATGAACACATTTCTGCTTGGAATCCTTGGCCTGCTGAACAACGTGGACCTTATCTACACATCTCTTCAGAGCATGACCCATGCAACCTCCCATCAATATGTGTGTCCTCTCTCCTTCATGACTATGAGGATCTTCTTAATTCCATTCAACAATATACAAAATTCCCCCCTCTTCATGTCTTCGTAAAAAGGGTCCTACTCTTGTTTGCCATTATGGAGTTCCATGGGATTTGAATCCCACCTCCTCTCTGATGGTTAATGATAGTGGACGAAAGAAATATGTCTTCGCTCATAATGATGGCAGGTTAAATGTACACAACTTTGACATGCTATCCATATGGAGAGAAAACATCGATTGCCAACCGGTTTTGTCTCAACATGCTATTCTCCACTACATCGCAAAATATGCAGCGAAGCTAGACACAAAATCATAAAGTTATCAAAAACAAATTTCATGCATCTCCTAAGTTTTCCACCCCAAAACACCTGTTGTTAATGTTGTCCGGAAATTTTTAATAGAAATAGTGGCCGATAGAGACATTAGCGCACATGAAACATGTTGCATGCTACAAAAACTGCTCCTTTCACTTTGTAGCCACTCATTTGTTTCCCTCAGTATCACTCAAATTGTTTTTCGACATGTTTCTCATGGTATAGGTTACCCCTTCCCAACATCACCCTTCATTGTAGCATACATGAATAGACCTCCTCTGCTTGAAAAACTAACTCTTCTTGAGGTTGCATGTTCTTGGTCCTTCTCCGCTAGCCAAAAACATAACAAATTGAAACAAATAAATTCTTGCAATATTTTTCATGTCCTCCCTTGCTATTTCTAGATCCCTTCTTCCCGCTGATGCATCCTACACTTCTTTTTGTTGGAGTGAGCTACGTCTACACTTCCCTTTCCACGCATTCACATCAAGCATTAGCTCCATTGATGAAGCAATTGTAGTGGCCAATCTAGGGTGCTAGATTAGACTAAATTTAATGTCAACCAAGGTAGGTAAACTTAGAGGCACGTGTCTAAAGTCTATAGACCTGAAAGGATCTCATCTACCTAACTAAGTGTCTACTGTGACAGGCTACAATACTCCTTTACAGGAGATTGAAATATGTTTCCTTTCACACTTTAACACTCAGATCATCTAATTTAATTAACTGTTCTAAAGAAACAACGTGTTACTAGTCTGAGTTTTCAACCCTCTTACAAGGATATCGTTCACAAAAGCTCTTTCTAGCTAACACACTAAGCATTCATGAAAACCAAAAAATATTTTAAGCACACTAACACTCAAATGCATTAAAACAGAGTCCACAGAGATACTTCGAAATTCAATGGTCGACTAAATCTTTTACAAGATCTTGTTCAATAATCTAGCAATTGAATTTTCAAGCTATCACCATGAATCATACAATAATACTTGCAAGAACTTCTAATGGAATTCAACGCTATGGAAATGAAAACAAAAGTATACCAATCTCCATGTAGGGCCCATCCACGCTTCAATGGCACACTTAGGAAACTTCATATGATGAAAACGTTAATGCATAAGCACTGTAATGGTGAAACGATGCCTATAATTAAATTCTGGAAATCAAATTACATGCAAGAACAACGTTCTAGAAAAATACAATACGCAGTCTTTTTAATCTGCTTCTCTATTATCCTCTGTTCACTAACTTTCCTTCCAGTCTACAATCGAATGTACATACATTATCATATAGATGTTTCTGCTTTTACAATAAAAAAGGCGATTTTTGTTTTTTTCTAATCTTAACTGATTTCCAAAACAAAACGAAATCAGTTTAGGTAACTCTGGCATTTTGCTGCATTTATGACCAAAAAGGCTGGGTTTGACTAGCATTGACCATGTATCCAAGAGCTTTAGATTCGTTGTTGAATAGATCTTTCACCATGTATGTACATCCTAGATCACGTTCCTATCCTCTGTTTTGATTTTCCTGCCATGCCATGTGTCACAACATAAACCAATTACAGGAAGTCATGACATCCCCTAATTTTCTTGAAAATTTCTAACTTTTAACATAAAAATTCACAAATTAAATTTAATGTAAAATAACAACTATAATGCTTTGATTAATCAATTTCAATGGACTATGAGGGGTTTATGGGAGAAAATGATAGACAAATGATGGATTTCTAGAAGAAAAGGATGGCAATGAAATGGTAGCAACATCTCCCCCAAGCTCAATGATTTAGCACGTCCTCATGCTAATCCTGATGTGCTCCCTTTATATTTTGTTCCTGCTTGTGCCTCTGCCGCTTATAGCAATGCATCTATATTCTTCTGAGCTTGGGCATTCTTCTGAATGTGGAGCTCGTGTTTCATATTCTTGTATTTTTCTTTGAAATCTTTCTTCTCAGTGTACCATTTTGTCGCCCATTTGCAAATTTCAGTTTGTTCAGTCTTAAGTTCTTTGATTTGCTCCTTCAGTTTCTTATTTTTCTGCTGAGTCTTCTTGCTCTGAGCTCTCAACATTTCATTTTCCTTCTTTATGACCTTCTCTAGAATGTTTGCTTCCATCAATTCCTCTTTTAGCTTTTCAATCTGTTTCTCTAACCTTCTTTGTTTCTTGTTTGCAGGTGTTGGCTCTTTGCTTTCTTCCTTGTTACTCTCTATTTCCATTGCTGCTTCATGTTCTAGCTGTGAATGAGCACTACTCTCAATTTCCATTGGTGCATTTGCATTTCACTCTAGTTGATCATCTTGTGTTTGGTTATTTTGTATTCTCCTTGGTCTTCTAGTATAAGTAGTGAAGATTTTGTCTTGTTCAACTTTCTTGGCAGTTTCTTGCCTCATCCTTCTTGTCCTCACACTACTGTTGTGTGGAGGAACATTGCTTGACTTGCACTTAGCGATTTCTTCATCAATATCAAGCATAAACTCTGTGTGCTCTTGGTGTTCCTGTTCATCTTGTCCATCTTTAATTTGATTAGCAATAAAAAATTCTTTCCATGTTTTTCCCCTCCTCTACAACTCAAATTCAATTAGAATTTTAATCAACCCAAAATGACACAAACTGTTATCTTCATTACCCTTTTGTTTTTGAATGGTTTTTGACATTTTAGTCAAACTCTGTAAGAGGAAATAGGGTAGACTGATGGTGCATTGGCCTTTTAAGTGCAACAAGAGTTTGATGTGATATAGGTATACTATGTTGTAACTCCCTTCACATGTAACAAATTTCTGAATAATGTATACCATTTCATTCCATGGGTGCATTAGCCAGCTTTTAGGGACACCCTTTTTCCAGTTGACAGAGGAAACCCTTGACCTAGACATAAACTGAGTCCATGATTTTTCCTTAAAGTGTTTTCTTTTGAAATATTTTTCCCCTTCTGGACTGATTCCCAATGTTTGTGCTATGGTATGCTCTGAAATTCTAAAAGAGAAGTTTCCTATTAATGCTTTCTCTCCATTGAATGTGAATGCAAACTGCTTTGTCACTTCTTCATTGTTCCCATTAAATTTCTCTAGAAAAGATAACCATTTCTTTTCCCTTAAAATCGTGACACAGTCATCATGATATTGTGAACTATCAAATGTTTCAGGCTCTTCTCTATTGGTCATTTTGAAAAAGAAATTACTGTTCTAACCCTTTTGTTTATGCTCAACAATTCAATAAGGGTTTCTCAATTTGTTACCTCTTTTCTGCGCTCCACTTAACCGACTTGGTAACACCCTCGATTCTCGGGGTCTCCTTCTTCAATTGCTTGGGCGGTGACTTGATTAACGTCCTCGGATTATGGGCGGAGGTAGAAAATCGTGGTAAGCCTATTTGCTATGCTCTCCCTTTGTAGCGCTTGCTGTCTTGGCCTTCTTTGAAAACTCAGAGTTTGAATCACTAATACGGTAATGCACTTTATGAACTGAGAGTTTTATAAAGTGAAACTTAACAACCGACCTTTCCCCAATTACTATAATGATAATGCAGAGTTGGAAGCGCATTCACATCATAAAGATAGAGGAGCGGTACTGGTTTGCATAGGTACAATCATGAGAACGCCATATACATAGAAGGAGTGTTGTAGTGATGATAACGAATATATGTTGCATGAGTCGACTTGGGTCAAACAATTTTTTTATAGCTCCAACATTCAAAAATGAATGAAATCATTTAACACTTGTCTTTCCAATGATTTACCACTTGTGTTTCCAATGAAACAGAGTTATCTATTAATTGTTGGTACTTGGCCGATTGGAAAAAATGATGGATCAATGACAAGGTTTGATGGCCGATTCGAAAATGAGGAGTTGATGGCAAGATTTGAAGAGTGGTGTAGGGAAAGATTTGAAAATCGTAGTAGGAATATGGCAATAAGCTAAAGTGTGATGGGAAATGATAGCAGAGTTGAGTAGTTAGGAATGTTACAAGGGTGATGGGTATAGGGATTTTTGAAACTGATAACAAGCAATCATAATCATCATATTTAACACTAAAATAACTCAAGAATTTTAAATGTTAAAAATAAAATTACAACAATACATTACACTTGTTGGTTGACCAAACGTTGAGTTGGCATGCACAGGTAGGACTGATCTTCAATGTCCAAAACAGGTCCCTTTTGAGATGAAATTGGATATAACAAGTCCCTCTGAAATCTGAAGAACTATGTTTGTGCAGCTTCTTTGATCCTTGGTGTTGATGTAGCCTTGATGATAAGCAACCTTTGAAAACTCCGTTGAAACTTTGTTGAAGTAGCCTGATGTATCTTGAATGCAGTCTTTAATAGGTCCCTCTGATATTTGTTGAACAGGTCCCTCTAACATTGGTACTGGTAACCTAGTTTTCTGAGCAGGTCCCACTGCATGTTGCTTGAACAGGTCCCTCTGATTAGAACAAAAACAAAAACAATTTTTTTTATTGAAATACTGAAGTACTGAAACAAATTCTTTGAAGATTTACAAATGAGGAAATGAGAAAGGGAAAAAAAATGCTAATTCTTCTGATTCTTCTCCCCCACTAAAGCTTTGACTTGTCCTCAAGTCATTATTGAAGTGATGAACAAAACAGTAAACAAGTAGAACAAAGAATTCTTATGAGCCAAATGAATGGTTTTCTAGTAAGAATTCTGGGTTAGAGTGTGCCAGAGTCTGGTTTTCACATCTAAACCATTATTATTTTATTATTATTTTTTTTTATTTATTTATTTATTTTTTTTTTTCAGTTTTGTTTTTCGTTTTTTTTCTTTTTTGTATTGTATTGTATTTTTTTTTTTTTTTTTTGGAAAATGAAATTGAATTGACTAACGTAGAGATATCATAGCTGAAGGCTGCAATATCTCAACCTCCCTTTTTTGAGATACAGTGTGAATGAAATCCTCCTTGCTGATGGGCTTATGATAGAGTTTTAACCGATGGCCATTGACAAGAAAGGTGTTGCCTTCTCCATCAATGGTAGTAAGCTTGATTGATCCATTTTCATATACTTGAACTATTTCATATGGGCCCATCCAATGTGTGGTAAATTTGGCTTTATGATCTTTGAATTTAGAGTCAAAGAGTAAAGCCCAGTCTCCTTCTTTGAATTGTTTCGTTTTGATGTGTGCATCATGTCACTGCTTCCTTTGTTTTTGCATTAGGATTTTTGTCTCCTTTTCTTGCTGCCTCATTGCATCTAGCTGGTTCAAGTGCTGAATTCTCTCTTGTTGGGCTTCATTGAGATCAATTCCTAAATCTGCAGCCATCTTATAAGTATGTATTTGAAATTCAATAGGAAGCATTACCTCTTTGCCATACACCAACTGATATGGTGTAAACCCTGTAGTGTTTTTCCACGTGATTCTATAAGCCCAGAGTGCATCTTTGAGCTTCTCTTCCCAATTCTTTATGTTCATTGCTACGGCCTTAGTGATAATTCCTTCCAATGTTTTATTTGTGGATTCCACTTGGCCATTGGCCTATGGATGGTAAGGTGTACTTTTCTTGTGCTTGATTTGATATTTTTTTTTTTATGTCTTTGAGTAGCTTTGAAGTAAACTGAGTACCTTGATCTATCACTATCTCCCTTGGTACTCCATAACTTACAAAAATTTCTTCAAAAAGGAAGTTTACCACTGTTTGTTCAGTTTCCCGGACTAGTGCTTTGGTTTCAGCCCATTTTGTCAGGTAATCAGTACATACTAGGATGTACTTTTTGCCTTTGGAAATTGGATTGATGGGTCCTATGAAATCTAGAGCCCATTTTTCAAATGGCTCTAAATGTACTTGAGGCTGAAGTGGCATTTCATCTGTAGCTGTTGGCCTACCTATTCTTTCACAACTATAACAACTTTTCACATACTTCTTGGAATCCTTAAAAATCGATGGCCGATAGTATCCAAGACTGAGAATCTTGAATGTTGTTCTTTTGGCTGCAAAATGCCCACCACACGGTTCATCATGGCAAGATTTTAAAATATCCATTATTTCATCATTTCTTACACATCACCTAATAATCATATCACAACCAGTGTAAAATAAATCTCCATTAACCCATGAGTATCTAGCACCTTGTTTGATCAGCCCCTTCTTTTCCTTTGGAGTAAAATATGGAGGTGTTTTTCCTATGGAAAAATAATTGGCTAAGTCAGCATACCAACGATTCACTATTGAAATTGCAAATAAATTTTCATCTAGAAAAGAATCTTCAACCGGAACAACCTCACCTGGATTTTGTAGTCTAGAAAGAAAATCTGCCACATGATTCTCCTTACCTGGTCTATCTAACACTGTGATATTAAATTTCTATAATAATAATAGCGATTTGGTAACTCTTCCATTAGTGATTGGTTTATTCATTAAATATTTAATGGAAGAATGGTCAGTATGTACAAAAACCTCATAACCACTTATATAATATCAGAATTTATTCACAGCATGTATGATTGCAAGCATTTCGTTTTCAGTGACTATGTAGTTTAATTCTGCAGGTGTTAGATTTTTACCAATGAAATAGATGGCATAATTGAAAGACTCTTCTTTTTGGCCTAATGAGGCACCTACTGCAGTATCAGATGCATTTGTAAAGATGTGAAATGGTAGGTTCCAGTTAGGTCCTTTTAAGACTGGTGTGGTTGATAACTTTTCTTTGAGTGTTTCAAAAGCTTGTTGACAATTTTCATTCCAGGTTAAAGGGGTATATTTTGTTAGAAGCTTAAACAGAGGTAAAGCTATTTTACTAAAATGTTCAATAAACCTTTTGTAACAGCTTGCATACCTAAGAAAACTTCTTACCTCTTTTTGAGTCTTCGGAATTGGCAAATTGATAATGATTTGGATTTTTGATGGATCAACTTTAATGCCTTGAGAAGAAATATAGTGTCCTAATACTATCCCTTCATTTAAAATCATAAAAAAACTTTCATTGCTCAGGGACAGATTAGCTTCAATACATCTCTTCAAAACTTTTTCAAGATTCTCTAATGCATGCTCAAATGAATTACCATACACTGAAAAATCATCCATGTAAACTTCAACACAGTCATGAACTAAATCAACAAAAACAGCTAATACAGCTCTCTGAAATGTAGCTGGAGCATTGCAAAGTCCAAATGGTAAAACATTATAGGCATAAGTGCCCCAGGGACAAGTAAAAGTGGTTTTGTCCTTGTCCTCTAAGGCTATCCTGATCTGGTTATACCCACTGAAACCATCAAGGAAAGAGAATGATGATTTTCCAGCTAATGTGTCTAGCACTTGGTCAATAAATGGTAGTGGGAAATAATCTTTGAGGGTTGCTTTGTTCAATTGTCTGTAATCAACACAAATCCTCCACTTGCCATTTTTCTTGGGTACTACTACCAATGGGGATACCCACTGACTGTCAGAGATAGGATAAATAAAATTGACTTTCAGTATTTTTTGTAATTCTTCTCTAACAATATCCTGAAGCATGGGATTCATTCGTCTCTGTGGTTTCCTCACTGGTTTGATATTACTATCCGTATAAATTTGGTGAGTGCATGTTTCAGGGTGAATTCTGTCCATATTGGTGTAGTCCCAAGAAAATGCTTTCTGGTATTTTCTCAATAATTGGATCAATTTTTCCTCCTGAGATGAGTCTACGTGAGTGCTAACATTCAAAGTTTTTCCTGGACTAATCTCTATGGTCTTTCTCTGTGTGTTTGTGATAGATTGAATGGGAAAAATGTTCTGAAATGTTGTTTGCAAAGAATGAATGGTGCATCTTTCCTGAAAAAGTTTGTGCCAAAAGTTCATCTGCAGCATGGTATTGGTCATTTCTTAATTCTTCGGAAATATCAGGTTGAGAAAGGAACAATTCTACCAAATCATCATTATTATGTTCTTGAAAATCATAGATTTCATTGATGCTGAAAACAGATTGAACTTCTTCCTTATCATTGTATTTATCATCAAGCCATAAATTGTGTGCTACTGCTGGTGATTGTGCTGATGGGTAGAGAGTGAGTTTTTTTCTTTCAGTTCCTCGTGAAATGATCATATTACCCAATCTACATCCTATGAATGCATCAACAGTTGCTAACCATGGTCTACCAAGGATGATAGGGTGTCCTCCTAAATTGGATTTTGGCTGGAGAACTAAAAAGTCCACTAGATACTCCCAAGAGTCCAGTGAAACAATTATGTCGTCCAAAATCCCTTTAGGAATCACTTTAGACCTATCAGTGAGTTCTAAAACAATTGTTGTGTGCTGCAAGTTTGTGAGCTGCAGTGTTTTCATTGTTTCAAGATTCATCACATTTATTGCAACCCCAAGGTCAATTAAGGTGTTTGGAATATGTATGTTGTTAATGATTGTAGTGACTCTGGGAATACCAGGATCAACATACTTTTCCATTGAAATGGTGTTTGTCATAAGGCCAGCTAAATGTCCAATAACATGAATAGTTTGTGGATCAACTTTTTTCCTAGTAGGCTTCTTGAGGCACAGTTCTTTGATGGCTTTAGTATATATGGGAATGTCTTTTATGGCTTGTCGTAGTGGAATTTTTATATAGACATTCTTTAGCTCATCTAAAACATCAAACTGTGGTATAGACATGGGAAGTTTTGTTTGGACCAATCTGTCTGGAAAAGGTGGTGGATGCAACGATTGCATTTGTTTATTTTTGATGTCATCATTTTGTTTCCTTTGAATTGGAGTTTCATTTTCATTTTCTTCGTTTTCTTCTTGTTTATCAGCTATTGGAGATTCTTTTTGAAGTACCTTACTAGACCTTAAATTGATATTTTGCAAAGGTAATGTGGGATATGATGGTTCCTCATCTACATTATAAGCTGGTCTCTCTGCTCTGTTATTTGGATTTGGTACAGGTTGAGCAGGAATCTGAGTAGGTCTAGGAGGTTGTTGGTTAGATGGAAGTTGTAATTGTGGTGGATTTATTGGTGGAGGAGCAGGAAATTCTTGTTAAGTGTGTTGGGGTTGATAAACAACTTGATGCTAAGGATATTGCTGATATGTTTGAGGATATTGCGAATATGGCTGATGATACTGTTGATATGGCTGCGAATATGGTTGGTATGGTTGAGGATATGGTTGATATTGTTGAGAGTATTGCTGATATGGTCTCCATTGTTGTTGTGGGTAATTTCGGTGCTGCCATGGCATGGGTACATTCCACGAATTCTGAGCATACATCTGATCTTGAGCAGGAAATTGCAAATTCTGGTTTGGAAACATACCTTGAGGTGGAGATCTTGGTTGCCATGGTCTCTTTGCGCCCATGAAATACACATTCTCCATATCTGTGTTAGCAGCCACATTACAATTCTGCAAAATATTGACTTTAGAGCAATGAAATATATCATGATTTTCAGTACAAAAGGCACAAACTTGAATATTTTTTAATGGGCAGTCTTTTAAGGCATGTTTCTTCCGACATTTTGGACAAAAGATAGCCATTATTTGATCTTCCTCTTCTTTTCTTTTCTTGGCTTTGAGAGTGTCAATCTGAGTTCCTAAGGTACTTAATAGATCTGTTTTGAATTCTTCTAACAAATTTCCTATTTTAGCTCTTGTGACACTTGCTGAAGCAGATTTTGTGGCTTTGGAAGATATGGCCCTTTTTCCATTTTTGGCTTTGCTCCTAGAATACTTTTCACATAAATCAGCAATTTCTTTGAAAGGTAAGGTGGAAATATCACCTTTTCCCATAAAATTAAGATCATCTAAGTATTCCTCTCGAATGCCCTTCAAAAATATTGTTCGAATCAGATCAAGAGTCATGGATCGTTGTTTTGCTTTCTGTAAATTGTAAGCAAATCGTTCCAAGTACTCCTCTAAATTTTCATCCTCTTGTTGATTCATCCTAAAGATATCATCTTTAGAGTCTTTCGATCTACAATAAGGTTGGTATTTCTTTAGAAATATTCTTCTCATGCCATCCCAACCAGTTATTGCATGTTCACCAAGTCCCATGAACCATCTTAGTGCTGATGCTTTTAATGTTGCTGGGAAGAGTATAAGCCTATGGGCATCATCTGTGTAAGCATATGTTTGACATACAATGTCAAACTCAAACAAGAATGAATCTGGATCTTCTGAAGCCATGCCATAAAAGTTTGGTAACACAGAAGGAGGTATGTTTTTCATTTTTATTTCCTCATCATGATTGTCTCTTGGTTCTTGAATAGGAAATTTAAAGGTTGACTCTTCCTCCTCTGTTTGATCTTGTTGTTGTTCAAGAGTGGGTCTTCTTGCTAATCCTCCTCCTTCCTCAGCCATTTTACTATATTCCTCTGGTGATTTAATTTCTTGTTCAGTGTCACTTGTTTGAAAGAGAAGTTTTTCTAGAGATTGTTGAGTTATTTTACTACTTTCTCTTTTTGTAGAGGATTTAGGGAGATGTTTCTTCTGTGATTCGTTTGCCAATAGGATTTGTCTCTTAATAAGTGTAAGTCTTTGCCCTGATTTGTGTTTATCCTCTAATTTGTGTATGGTGACTTTCTCAGCTGGTGTTCTGTGTTCAATTTTTCCTAAGGGGTCTGCTCCTAGTGATAGGTTAGTTTTTGGATGGGGGGTTTTTATGGATCTACCTTTATTATCTCTAGATCTAGGCATAAGAAAACATGACTTCTAAAATGACGAATTAAAATCAATTCTATGTTTTTTTGTTTTTTTTTGTTTATTTAATTTTTTTTTTTTTTTTTAGAAATCCTTTAACTGCGCGTCCCCGGCAACGGCACCACAATGTAGTGGCCAATATAGGGTACTAGATTAGACTAAATTTAATGTCAACCAAGGTGAGTAAACTTAGAGGCATGTGTCTAAAGTATATAGACCTAAAAGGATCTCATCTACCTAATTAAGTGTCTACTGTGACAGGCTACAACACTCCTTTACAGGAGATTGAAATATGTTTCCTTTCACACTTTAACACTCAGATCATCTAATTTAATTAATTGTTCTAAAGAAACAACGTGTTACTAGTCTGAGTTTTCAACCCTATTACAAGGATATCATTCACAAAATCTCTCTCCAGCTAACACACTAAGCATTCATGAAAACCAAAAACTCTTTTAAGCATACTAAAACTCAAATGCATGAAAACAGAGTCCACAGAGATACTTCGAAATTCAATGGTCGATTAAATCTTTTACAAGATCTTGTTCAATAATCTAGCAATCGAATTTTCAAGCTATCACCCTGAATCATACAATAATACTTGCAAGAACTTCTAATGGAATTAATAAACTCATAGGCAAGAAAATAACATCAAACGCTATTCAACGCTATTTAGATCTGAAGGTTAAACGCTATGGAAATGAAAACAAAAGTATACCAATCTCCACGTAGGGCCCGTCCACGCTTCAATGGCACACTTACGAAACTTCAGATGATTAAAACGTTAACGCATAAGCATTGTAATGGTGAAACGATGCCTATAATTAAGTTCTGGAAATCAAATTACATGCAAGAACAACGTTCTAGAAAAATACAATACGTAGTCTTTTTAATCTGCTTCTCTATTATCCTCTGTTCACTAAGTCTCCTTCCAATCTATAATCGAATGTACATACATTATCATGCAAATGTTTCTGCTTTTACAATCAAAAAGGTGATTTTTGTTTTTTTTCTAATCTTAACTGATTTCCAAAACAAAACGAAATCAGTTTAGGTAACTCTGGCTTTTTTCTGCTTTTATGACCAAAAAGGTTGGGTTTGACTAGCATTGACCATGTATCCAGGAGCTTTAGATTCATTGTTGAATAGATCTTTCACCATGTATGTACATCCTAGATCACGTTCCTATCCTCTATTTTGATTTTCCTGCCATGCCACGTGTCACAACATAAACCAATTACAGGAAGTCATGACATCCCCTAATTTTCTTGAAATTTTCTAATTTTTAACATAAAAATTCACAAATTAAATTTAATGTAAAATAACAACTATAATTCTTTGATTAATCAATTTCAATGGACTATGAGGGGTTTATGGGAGAAAATGATAGACAAATGATGGATTTCTAGAAGAAAAGGATGGCAATGAAATGGTACCAACATCTCCCCCAAGCTCAATGATTTAGCATGTCCTCATGCTAATCCTGATGTGCTCCTTTTATATTCTGTTCCTGCTTGTGCCTCTGTCGCTTGTAGCAATGCATCTATATTCTTCTGAGCTTGGGCATTCTTCTAAACGTGGAGCTCATGTTTCATATTCTTGTATTTTTCTTTGAGAGCTTTCTTCTGAGTGTACAATTTTTTTTCCCATTTGCAAATTTCAGTTTGTTCAGTCTTAATTTCTTTGATTTTCTCCTTCATTTTCTCATTTTTCTGCTGAGTCTTCTTGCTCTGAGCTCTCAACATTTCATTTTCCTTCTTTATGACTTTCTCTAGCATGTTTGCTTCCATCAATTCCTCTTTTAGCTTTTCAATCTGTTTCTCTAACCTTCTTTGTTTCTTGTTTGCAGGTGTTGGCTCTTTCATTTCTTCCTTGTTACTCTCTATTTCCATTGCTTCTTCCTGTTCTGGTTGTGAATGAGCATTGCTCTCAATGTCCATTGGTGCATTTGCATTTGACTCTATTTGATCATCTTGTGTTTGGTTCTTTTGTATTCTCCTTGATCTTATAGTATAAGTAGTGAAGATTTTGTCCTTTTCAACTTTCTTGGCAGTTTCTTGCCTCATCCTTCTTGTCCTCACACTACTGTTGTGTGGAGGAACATTGCTTGACTTGCGCTTAGGGATTTCCTCATCAATATCAAGCATAAAGGCTGTGCACTCTTGTTGTTCCTGTTCATTTTCTCCATCTTTAATTTGATTAGCAATAAAAAATTCTTTCCATGCTTTTCCCCTCCTCTACAACTCAAATTCAATTAGAATTTTAATCAACCCAAAATGATACAAACTCTTATCTTCATTACCCTTTTGTTTTTGAATGGTTTTTGACATTTTAGTCAAACTCTGTAAGAGGAAATAGGGAAGATTGATGGTGCATTGGCCTTTTAAGTGCAACAGGAGATTGATGTGATATAGGCATACTATGATGTAACGCCCTTCACATGTTACAAATTTCTGAATAATGTATACCATTTCATCCCATGGGTGCATTAGCCAGCTTCTAGGGACACTCTTTTTCCAGTTGACAGAGGAAACCCTTGAGCTAGACATAAACTGAGTCCATGATTTTTCCTTAACTTGTTTTGTTTTGAAATATTTTTCCTCTTCTGGAATGATTCCCAATGTTTGTGCTATGGTATCCTCTGAAATTCTAAAAGAGAAGTTTCCTATTAATGCTTTCTCTCCATTGAATGTGAATTCAAACTGCTTTGTCACTTCTTCATTGTTCCCATTAAATTTCTCTAGAAAAGATAACCATTGATTTTCCCTTAAAATCGTGACACAGTCATCATGATATTTTGAACTATCAAATGTTTCAGGCTCTGCTCTATTGGTCATTTTGAAAAACAAATTTCTGTTCTAACCCTTTTGTTTATGCTCAACAATTCAATAAGGGTTTCTCAATTTGTTACCTCTTTTCTGCGATCCACTTAACCGACCTGGTAACGCCCTCGATTCTCGGGGTCTCCTTCTTTAATTGCTTGGGCGGTGACCTGATTAACGTCCTCGGATTATGGGCAGAGGTAGAAACTCGTGGTAAGCCTATTTGCTATGCTCTCCCTTTGTAGTGCCTGCTGTCTTGGCCTTCTTTGAAAGCTCAGAGTTTGAATCACTAATATGGTAATCCACTTTATGAACTGAGAGTTTTATAAACTGAAACTTAACAACCGACCTTTCCCTAATTACTATAATGATAATGCAGAGTTGGAAGCGCATTCACATCATAAAGACAAAGTAGCGGTATTGGTTTGCATAGGTACAATCATGAGAATGCCATATACATATAAGGAGTGATGTAGTGATGATAAAGGATATATGTTGCATGAGTCAACTTGGGTCAAACAATTGTTTTATAGCTCCAACATTAAAAAATGAATGAAATAATTTAACACTTGTCTTTCTAATGATTTACCACTTGTCTTTCCAATGAAACAAACTTATCCATTACTTGTTGGTACTTGGCCGATTGGAAAAAATGATGGATCGATGACAAGGTTTGATGGCCGATTCAAAAATGAGTAGTTGATGACAAGGTTTGAAGAGTGGTGTAGGAAAAGATTTGAAAATCATAGTAGGAATATGGCAATAGGCTAAAGTGTGATAGGAAATGATAGTAGAGTTGAGTAGTTAGGAATGTTACAAGGGTGATGGATATAGGGGCTTTTGAAATTGATAACAAGCAATCATAATCATCATATTTAACACTAAAATAATTCAAGAATTTTAAATTTTAAAAATAATAATTATAACAATACATTACACTTGTTAGCTGACCAAAAGTTGAGTTGGCATGCACAGGTAGGACTAATCTTCACTGTCCAAATATGATTGATCTTCACTGTCCAAAACAGGTCCCTTTTGAGATGAAATTGGATATAACAGGTCCCTCTGAAATCTGAAGAACTATGTTTGTGCAGCTTCTTTGATCCTTGGTGTTGATGTAGCCTTGATGATAAGAAACCTTTGAAAACTTTGTTGAAGCTTTGTTGAAGTAGCCTGATGTATCTTGAATGCAGTGTTTAACAGGTCACTCTGATATTTGTTGAACAGGTTCCTCTAACATTGGTACTGGTAACATAGTTTTCTGAACAGGTCCCATTGCATATTGCTTGAATGGGTCCCTCTGATTAGAACAAAAACAAAAACAACTCTTTTATTGAAATACTGAAGTACTAAAACAAATTCTTTGAAGATTTACAAATGAGGAGATGGGATAGGGAAAACAAAATGTTGATTCTTCCAATTCTTCTCCCCCACTAAAGCTTTGACTTGTCCTCAAGTCATTATTGAAGTGATGAACAAAACAGTAAACAAGTAGAACAAAGAATTCTGACAAGCCAAATGAATGGTTTTCTGGTAAGAATTCTGGGTTAGAGTGTGCCAGAGTCTGGTTTTCACATCTAAAACATTATTTTTATTATTATTATTTTTTAGTTTTTTTTTTTTTTTTTTTTGTATTGTACTTTTTTTTTTTTGATTTTGGAAAATGAAATTGAATTGACTAAGGTAGAGATATCACAGCTGAAGGCTGCAATATCTCAACCTCCCTTTGGTGAGATACAGTGTGAATAAAAGCCTCCTTGTTGATGGGCTTATGATAGAGTTTCAACCGATGGCCACTGTCAAGAAAGGTGTTGCCTTCTCCATCAATGGTAGTAAGCTTGATTGATCCATTTTCATATACTTGAACTATTTCATATGGGCCCATCCAATGTGTGGTAAATTTGGCTTTATGATCTCTGAATTTACAGTCAAAGAGTAAAGCGCAGTCTCCTTCTTTGAACTATTTCTTTTTTATGTGTGCATCATGCCACTGCTTCCTTTGTTTCTGCATTAGGATTGTTGTCTCCTCTCCTTGCTGCCTCATTTCGTCTAGCTGGTTCAAGTGCTGAATTCTCTCTTGTTGGGTTTCATTGAGATCAATTCCTAAATCTGGAGCCGTCTTATAAGTATGTATTTGAAATTCAATAGGAAGCATTACCTCTTTTCCATACACCAACTGATATGGTGTAAATCCTGTAGTGTTTTTCCACGTGATTCTGTAAGCCCAGAGTGCATTTTTGAGCTTCTCTTCCCAATTCTTTCTGTTCATTGCTACGGTCTTAGTGATAATTCCTTCCAATGTTTTATTTGTGGATTCCACCTGGCCATTGGCTTGTGGATGGTAAGGTGTACTTTTCCTGTGCTTGATTTGATATTCTTTTGTGATGCCTTTGAGTAGCTTTGAAGTAAACTGAGTACCTTGATCTGTCACTATCTCCCTTGGTGCTCCATACCTTACAAAAATTTCTTCAAAAAGGAACTTTACCACTGTTTGTTCAGTTGCCCAGACTAGTGCTTTGGCTTCAGCCCATTTTGTCACGTAATCAGCACATACTAGGATGTACTTTTTTCCTTTGGAAGTTGGATTTATGGGTCCTATGAAATCTAAAGCGCATTTTTAAAATGGCTCTAAATGTACTTGAGGCTGAAGTGGCCTTTCATCTGTAGCTGTTGGCCTGCCCATTCTTTGACAGCTATCACAACTTTAAACATACTTCTTGGAATCCTTAAAAATAGATGGCAAATAGTATCCAAGACTGAGAATCTTGATTGTTGTTCTTTTGGATGCAAAATGCCCACCACACGGTTCATCATGGCAATATTTTAAAATATCAATTATTTCATCATTTCTTACACATCGTCTAATAATCATATCATAACCAGTGTAAAATAAATATCCATTAACCCATGAGTATCTAGCACTTTGTTTGATCAGCCCCTTCTTTTCCTTTGGAGTAAAATATGGAGGTGTTTTTCCCGTGGACAAATAATTGGCTAAGTCAGCATACCAAGGATTCACTATTGGAATTGCAAATAAATTTTCATCTGGAAAAGAATCTTCAGCTGGAACAACCTCACCTCGATTTTGCAGTCTAGAAAGAAAATCTGCCACCTGATTCTCCTTACCTGGTCTATCTAACACTATGATATTAAATTCCTGTAATAATAACAACCATCTGGTAACTCTGCCATTCATGATGGGTTTATTCATTAAATACTTAATGGAAAAGTGGTCAATATGTACAAAAACCTCATAACCAGTTATATAATGTCGGAATTTATTCACAGCATGTATGATTGCAAGCATTTCGTTTTTAGTGACTATGTAGTTTAATTCTGCAGGTGTTAGATCTTTACTAATGAATAGATGGTATAATTGAAAGACTCTTCTTTTTGGCCTAATGAATCACCTACTGCAGTATCAGATGCATCTGTAAAGATGTGAAATGGTAGGTTCCGGTTAGGTCCTTTTAAGACTTGTGTGGTTGATAACTTTTCTTTGAGTGTTTCAAAAGCTTGCTGACAATTTTCATTCCAGTTGAAAGGTGTATCTTTTGCTAGAAGCTTAAATAGAGGTAAAGCTATTTTACTAAAATGTTCAATAAACCTTCTATAATAGCTTGCATACCCAAGAAAACTTCTTACCTCGTTTTGAGTCTTCGTAATTGGCAAATTGATAATGATTTGGATTTTTGATGGATCAACTTTAATGCCTTGAGAAGAAATATAGTGTCCTAATACTATCCCTTCATTTAACATCATAAAACACTTTTCATTGCTTAGTGACAGATTAGCTTCAATACATCTCTTCAAAATTTTTTCAAGATTCTCTAATGCATGCTCAAATGAATTACCATACACTGAAAAATCATCCATGTAAACTTCAACATGGTCATGAACTAAATCAGCAAAAATAGCTAATACAGCTCTCTGAAATGTAGCTAGAGCATTGCAAAGTCCAAATGGTAAAACATTATAGGCATAGGTGCCCCAGGGACAAGTAAAAGTGGTTTTGTCCTTGTCCTCTAAGGCTATCCTGATCTGGTTATAGCCACTGAAACCATCAAGAAAAGAGAATGATGATTTTCCAGCTAATGTGTCTAGCACTTGGTCAATAAATGGTAGTGGGAAATAATCTTTGAGGGTTGCTTTGTTCAATTGTCTGTAATCAACACAAATCCTCCACTTGCCATTTTTCTTGGGCACTACTACCAATGGGGATACCCACTGACTATCAGAGATAGGATAAATAAAATTGACTTTCAGTAGTTTTTGTAATTCATCTCTAACAATATCCT
The DNA here is from genome assembly GCA_000404065.3 of Pinus taeda. Classification (NCBI taxonomy): domain Eukaryota; kingdom Viridiplantae; phylum Streptophyta; class Pinopsida; order Pinales; family Pinaceae; genus Pinus; species Pinus taeda. Next base: position 117,005 of record APFE031589227.1, on the reverse strand, counting down.
GAAACATGGGATTTCGTCTCTGTGGTTGCCTCACTGGTTTGATATCACTATCTATATAAATGTGGTGAGTGCATGTTTCAGGGTGAATTCCGTGCATATCGATGTAGTCCCAAGCAAATGCTTTCTGGTATTTTCTCAATAATTGTATCAATTTTTTCTCTTGAGATGAGTCTAGGTGAGTGCCAATATTCAAATTTTTTCCTAGACTAATCTCTATGGTCTTACTCTATGTGTTTGTGATAGATTGAATAGGAAAAATGTTCTGAAATGTTGTTTGCAAGGAATGAATGGTGCATGTTTCCTGAAAATTTTGTGCCAAAAGTTCATCTGCAGCATGGTATTGGTCATTTCTCAATTCTTCAGAAACATCAGGTTGAGAAAGGAACAATTCTACCAAATCATCAATATTATGTTCTTGAAAATCATAGATTTGGTTGATGCTGAAAACAGATTGAAATTCTACCTTATCATTTTATTTATCATCAAGCCATAAATTGTGTGCTACTGCTGGTGATTGTGTTGATGGGTAAAGAGTGAGTTTTTTCTTTCAGTTCCTCGTGAAATGATCATATTACCCAATCTACATCCTATGAATGCATCAACAGTTGCTAACCATGGTCTACCAAGGATGATAGGGTGTCCTCCTAAATTGGATTTTGGCTGAAGAACTAAAAAGTCCACTGGATACTCCCAAGAGTCCAGTGAAACAATTATATCCTCCAAAATCCCTTCAGGAATCACTTTAGACCTATCAACGAGTTCTGGAACAATTGTTGTGTGTTGCAAGTTTGTGAGCTGCAGTGTTTTCATTGTTGCAAGAGTCATCACATTTATTTCGGCCCCAAGGTCAATTAAGGTGTTTGGAATATGTATGTTGTTAATGATTGTAGTGACTCTAGGAATACCAGGATCAACATACTTTTCCAT
>APFE031589227.1:75302-116068 GCA_000404065.3 Pinus taeda | reverse complement strand
GATCATATTAACCCAATCTAAATCCTATGAATGCATCAACAGTTGCTAACCATGGTCTACCAAGGATGATAGGGTGTCCTCCTAAATTGGATTTTGGCTGAAGAACTAAAAAGTCCACTAGATACTCCCAAGAGTCCAGTGAAACAATTATGTCGTCCAAAATCCCTTTAGGAATCACTTTAGACCTATCAGTGAGTTCTAAAACAATTGTTGTGTGCTGCAAGTTTGTGAGCTGCAGTGTTTTCATTGTTTCAAGATTCATCACATTTATTGCAACCCCAAGGTCAATTAAGGTGTTTGGAATATGTATGTTGTTAATGATTGTAGTGACTCTGGGAATACCAGGATCAACATACTTTTCCATTGAAATGGTGTTTGTCATAAGGCCAGCTAAATGTCCAATAACATGAATAGTTTGTGGATCAACTTTTTTCCTAGTAGGCTTCTTGAGGCACAGTTCTTTGATGGCTTTAGTATATATGGGAATGTCTTTTATGGCTTGTCGTAGTGGAATTTTTATATAGACATTCTTTAGCTCATCTAAAACATCAAACTGTGGTATAGACATGGGAAGTTTTGTTTGGACCAATCTGTCTGGAAAAGGTGGTGGATGCAACGATTGCATTTGTTTATTTTTGATGTCATCATTTTGTTTCCTTTGAATTGGAGTTTCATTTTCATTTTCTTCGTTTTCTTCTTGTTTATCAGCTATTGGAGATTCTTTTTGAAGTACCTTACTAGACCTTAAATTGATATTTTGCAAAGGTAATGTGGGATATGATGGTTCCTCATCTACATTATAAGCTGGTCTCTCTGCTCTGTTATTTGGATTTGGTACAGGTTGAGCAGGAATCTGAGTAGGTCTAGGAGGTTGTTGGTTAGATGGAAGTTGTAATTGTGGTGGATTTATTGGTGGAGGAGCAGGAAATTCTTGTTAAGTGTGTTGGGGTTGATAAACAACTTGATGCTAAGGATATTGCTGATATGTTTGAGGATATTGCGAATATGGCTGATGATACTGTTGATATGGCTGCGAATATGGTTGGTATGGTTGAGGATATGGTTGATATTGTTGAGAGTATTGCTGATATGGTCTCCATTGTTGTTGTGGGTAATTTCGGTGCTGCCATGGCATGGGTACATTCCACGAATTCTGAGCATACATCTGATCTTGAGCAGGAAATTGCAAATTCTGGTTTGGAAACATACCTTGAGGTGGAGATCTTGGTTGCCATGGTCTCTTTGCGCCCATGAAATACACATTCTCCATATCTGTGTTAGCAGCCACATTACAATTCTGCAAAATATTGACTTTAGAGCAATGAAATATATCATGATTTTCAGTACAAAAGGCACAAACTTGAATATTTTTTAATGGGCAGTCTTTTAAGGCATGTTTCTTCCGACATTTTGGACAAAAGATAGCCATTATTTGATCTTCCTCTTCTTTTCTTTTCTTGGCTTTGAGAGTGTCAATCTGAGTTCCTAAGGTACTTAATAGATCTGTTTTGAATTCTTCTAACAAATTTCCTATTTTAGCTCTTGTGACACTTGCTGAAGCAGATTTTGTGGCTTTGGAAGATATGGCCCTTTTTCCATTTTTGGCTTTGCTCCTAGAATACTTTTCACATAAATCAGCAATTTCTTTGAAAGGTAAGGTGGAAATATCACCTTTTCCCATAAAATTAAGATCATCTAAGTATTCCTCTCGAATGCCCTTCAAAAATATTGTTCGAATCAGATCAAGAGTCATGGATCGTTGTTTTGCTTTCTGTAAATTGTAAGCAAATCGTTCCAAGTACTCCTCTAAATTTTCATCCTCTTGTTGATTCATCCTAAAGATATCATCTTTAGAGTCTTTCGATCTACAATAAGGTTGGTATTTCTTTAGAAATATTCTTCTCATGCCATCCCAACCAGTTATTGCATGTTCACCAAGTCCCATGAACCATCTTAGTGCTGATGCTTTTAATGTTGCTGGGAAGAGTATAAGCCTATGGGCATCATCTGTGTAAGCATATGTTTGACATACAATGTCAAACTCAAACAAGAATGAATCTGGATCTTCTGAAGCCATGCCATAAAAGTTTGGTAACACAGAAGGAGGTATGTTTTTCATTTTTATTTCCTCATCATGATTGTCTCTTGGTTCTTGAATAGGAAATTTAAAGGTTGACTCTTCCTCCTCTGTTTGATCTTGTTGTTGTTCAAGAGTGGGTCTTCTTGCTAATCCTCCTCCTTCCTCAGCCATTTTACTATATTCCTCTGGTGATTTAATTTCTTGTTCAGTGTCACTTGTTTGAAAGAGAAGTTTTTCTAGAGATTGTTGAGTTATTTTACTACTTTCTCTTTTTGTAGAGGATTTAGGGAGATGTTTCTTCTGTGATTCGTTTGCCAATAGGATTTGTCTCTTAATAAGTGTAAGTCTTTGCCCTGATTTGTGTTTATCCTCTAATTTGTGTATGGTGACTTTCTCAGCTGGTGTTCTGTGTTCAATTTTTCCTAAGGGGTCTGCTCCTAGTGATAGGTTAGTTTTTGGATGGGGGGTTTTTATGGATCTACCTTTATTATCTCTAGATCTAGGCATAAGAAAACATGACTTCTAAAATGACGAATTAAAATCAATTCTATGTTTTTTTGTTTTTTTTTGTTTATTTAATTTTTTTTTTTTTTTTTAGAAATCCTTTAACTGCGCGTCCCCGGCAACGGCACCACAATGTAGTGGCCAATATAGGGTACTAGATTAGACTAAATTTAATGTCAACCAAGGTGAGTAAACTTAGAGGCATGTGTCTAAAGTATATAGACCTAAAAGGATCTCATCTACCTAATTAAGTGTCTACTGTGACAGGCTACAACACTCCTTTACAGGAGATTGAAATATGTTTCCTTTCACACTTTAACACTCAGATCATCTAATTTAATTAATTGTTCTAAAGAAACAACGTGTTACTAGTCTGAGTTTTCAACCCTATTACAAGGATATCATTCACAAAATCTCTCTCCAGCTAACACACTAAGCATTCATGAAAACCAAAAACTCTTTTAAGCATACTAAAACTCAAATGCATGAAAACAGAGTCCACAGAGATACTTCGAAATTCAATGGTCGATTAAATCTTTTACAAGATCTTGTTCAATAATCTAGCAATCGAATTTTCAAGCTATCACCCTGAATCATACAATAATACTTGCAAGAACTTCTAATGGAATTAATAAACTCATAGGCAAGAAAATAACATCAAACGCTATTCAACGCTATTTAGATCTGAAGGTTAAACGCTATGGAAATGAAAACAAAAGTATACCAATCTCCACGTAGGGCCCGTCCACGCTTCAATGGCACACTTACGAAACTTCAGATGATTAAAACGTTAACGCATAAGCATTGTAATGGTGAAACGATGCCTATAATTAAGTTCTGGAAATCAAATTACATGCAAGAACAACGTTCTAGAAAAATACAATACGTAGTCTTTTTAATCTGCTTCTCTATTATCCTCTGTTCACTAAGTCTCCTTCCAATCTATAATCGAATGTACATACATTATCATGCAAATGTTTCTGCTTTTACAATCAAAAAGGTGATTTTTGTTTTTTTTCTAATCTTAACTGATTTCCAAAACAAAACGAAATCAGTTTAGGTAACTCTGGCTTTTTTCTGCTTTTATGACCAAAAAGGTTGGGTTTGACTAGCATTGACCATGTATCCAGGAGCTTTAGATTCATTGTTGAATAGATCTTTCACCATGTATGTACATCCTAGATCACGTTCCTATCCTCTATTTTGATTTTCCTGCCATGCCACGTGTCACAACATAAACCAATTACAGGAAGTCATGACATCCTGTAATTTTGTTGAAAATTTCTAATTTTTAACATAAAAATTCACAAATTAAATTTAATGTAAAATAACAACTATAATGCTTTTATTAATCAATTTCAATGGACTATGAGGGGTTTATGGGAGAAAATGATAGACAAATGATGGATTTCAAGAAGAAAAGGATGGCAATGAAATGGTACCAACATCTCCCCCAAGCTCAATGATTTAGCATGTCCTCATGCTAATCCTGATGTGCTCCTTTTATATTCTGTTCCTGCTTGTGCCTCTGTCGCTTGTAGCAATGCATCTATATTCTTCTGAGCTTGGGCATTCTTCTAAACGTGGAGCTCATGTTTCATATTCTTGTATTTTTCTTTGAGAGCTTTCTTCTGAGTGTACAATTTTTTTTCCCATTTGCAAATTTCAGTTTGTTCAGTCTTAATTTCTTTGATTTTCTCCTTCATTTTCTCATTTTTCTGCTGAGTCTTCTTGCTCTGAGCTCTCAACATTTCATTTTCCTTCTTTATGACTTTCTCTAGCATGTTTGCTTCCATCAATTCCTCTTTTAGCTTTTCAATCTGTTTCTCTAACCTTCTTTGTTTCTTGTTTGCAGGTGTTGGCTCTTTCATTTCTTCCTTGTTACTCTCTATTTCCATTGCTTCTTCCTGTTCTGGTTGTGAATGAGCATTGCTCTCAATGTCCATTGGTGCATTTGCATTTGACTCTATTTGATCATCTTGTGTTTGGTTCTTTTGTATTCTCCTTGATCTTATAGTATAAGTAGTGAAGATTTTGTCCTTTTCAACTTTCTTGGCAGTTTCTTGCCTCATCCTTCTTGTCCTCACACTACTGTTGTGTGGAGGAACATTGCTTGACTTGCGCTTAGGGATTTCCTCATCAATATCAAGCATAAAGGCTGTGCACTCTTGTTGTTCCTGTTCATTTTCTCCATCTTTAATTTGATTAGCAATAAAAAATTCTTTCCATGCTTTTCCCCTCCTCTACAACTCAAATTCAATTAGAATTTTAATCAACCCAAAATGATACAAACTCTTATCTTCATTACCCTTTTGTTTTTGAATGGTTTTTGACATTTTAGTCAAACTCTGTAAGAGGAAATAGGGAAGATTGATGGTGCATTGGCCTTTTAAGTGCAACAGGAGATTGATGTGATATAGGCATACTATGATGTAACGCCCTTCACATGTTACAAATTTCTGAATAATGTATACCATTTCATCCCATGGGTGCATTAGCCAGCTTCTAGGGACACTCTTTTTCCAGTTGACAGAGGAAACCCTTGAGCTAGACATAAACTGAGTCCATGATTTTTCCTTAACTTGTTTTGTTTTGAAATATTTTTCCTCTTCTGGAATGATTCCCAATGTTTGTGCTATGGTATCCTCTGAAATTCTAAAAGAGAAGTTTCCTATTAATGCTTTCTCTCCATTGAATGTGAATTCAAACTGCTTTGTCACTTCTTCATTGTTCCCATTAAATTTCTCTAGAAAAGATAACCATTGATTTTCCCTTAAAATCGTGACACAGTCATCATGATATTTTGAACTATCAAATGTTTCAGGCTCTGCTCTATTGGTCATTTTGAAAAACAAATTTCTGTTCTAACCCTTTTGTTTATGCTCAACAATTCAATAAGGGTTTCTCAATTTGTTACCTCTTTTCTGCGATCCACTTAACCGACCTGGTAACGCCCTCGATTCTCGGGGTCTCCTTCTTTAATTGCTTGGGCGGTGACCTGATTAACGTCCTCGGATTATGGGCAGAGGTAGAAACTCGTGGTAAGCCTATTTGCTATGCTCTCCCTTTGTAGTGCCTGCTGTCTTGGCCTTCTTTGAAAGCTCAGAGTTTGAATCACTAATATGGTAATCCACTTTATGAACTGAGAGTTTTATAAACTGAAACTTAACAACCGACCTTTCCCTAATTACTATAATGATAATGCAGAGTTGGAAGCGCATTCACATCATAAAGACAAAGTAGCGGTATTGGTTTGCATAGGTACAATCATGAGAATGCCATATACATATAAGGAGTGATGTAGTGATGATAAAGGATATATGTTGCATGAGTCAACTTGGGTCAAACAATTGTTTTATAGCTCCAACATTAAAAAATGAATGAAATAATTTAACACTTGTCTTTCTAATGATTTACCACTTGTCTTTCCAATGAAACAAACTTATCCATTACTTGTTGGTACTTGGCCGATTGGAAAAAATGATGGATCGATGACAAGGTTTGATGGCCGATTCAAAAATGAGTAGTTGATGACAAGGTTTGAAGAGTGGTGTAGGAAAAGATTTGAAAATCATAGTAGGAATATGGCAATAGGCTAAAGTGTGATAGGAAATGATAGTAGAGTTGAGTAGTTAGGAATGTTACAAGGGTGATGGATATAGGGGCTTTTGAAATTGATAACAAGCAATCATAATCATCATATTTAACACTAAAATAATTCAAGAATTTTAAATTTTAAAAATAATAATTATAACAATACATTACACTTGTTAGCTGACCAAAAGTTGAGTTGGCATGCACAGGTAGGACTAATCTTCACTGTCCAAATATGATTGATCTTCACTGTCCAAAACAGGTCCCTTTTGAGATGAAATTGGATATAACAGGTCCCTCTGAAATCTGAAGAACTATGTTTGTGCAGCTTCTTTGATCCTTGGTGTTGATGTAGCCTTGATGATAAGAAACCTTTGAAAACTTTGTTGAAGCTTTGTTGAAGTAGCCTGATGTATCTTGAATGCAGTGTTTAACAGGTCACTCTGATATTTGTTGAACAGGTTCCTCTAACATTGGTACTGGTAACATAGTTTTCTGAACAGGTCCCATTGCATATTGCTTGAATGGGTCCCTCTGATTAGAACAAAAACAAAAACAACTCTTTTATTGAAATACTGAAGTACTAAAACAAATTCTTTGAAGATTTACAAATGAGGAGATGGGATAGGGAAAACAAAATGTTGATTCTTCCAATTCTTCTCCCCCACTAAAGCTTTGACTTGTCCTCAAGTCATTATTGAAGTGATGAACAAAACAGTAAACAAGTAGAACAAAGAATTCTGACAAGCCAAATGAATGGTTTTCTGGTAAGAATTCTGGGTTAGAGTGTGCCAGAGTCTGGTTTTCACATCTAAAACATTATTTTTATTATTATTATTTTTTAGTTTTTTTTTTTTTTTTTTTTGTATTGTACTTTTTTTTTTTTGATTTTGGAAAATGAAATTGAATTGACTAAGGTAGAGATATCACAGCTGAAGGCTGCAATATCTCAACCTCCCTTTGGTGAGATACAGTGTGAATAAAAGCCTCCTTGTTGATGGGCTTATGATAGAGTTTCAACCGATGGCCACTGTCAAGAAAGGTGTTGCCTTCTCCATCAATGGTAGTAAGCTTGATTGATCCATTTTCATATACTTGAACTATTTCATATGGGCCCATCCAATGTGTGGTAAATTTGGCTTTATGATCTCTGAATTTACAGTCAAAGAGTAAAGCGCAGTCTCCTTCTTTGAACTATTTCTTTTTTATGTGTGCATCATGCCACTGCTTCCTTTGTTTCTGCATTAGGATTGTTGTCTCCTCTCCTTGCTGCCTCATTTCGTCTAGCTGGTTCAAGTGCTGAATTCTCTCTTGTTGGGTTTCATTGAGATCAATTCCTAAATCTGGAGCCGTCTTATAAGTATGTATTTGAAATTCAATAGGAAGCATTACCTCTTTTCCATACACCAACTGATATGGTGTAAATCCTGTAGTGTTTTTCCACGTGATTCTGTAAGCCCAGAGTGCATTTTTGAGCTTCTCTTCCCAATTCTTTCTGTTCATTGCTACGGTCTTAGTGATAATTCCTTCCAATGTTTTATTTGTGGATTCCACCTGGCCATTGGCTTGTGGATGGTAAGGTGTACTTTTCCTGTGCTTGATTTGATATTCTTTTGTGATGCCTTTGAGTAGCTTTGAAGTAAACTGAGTACCTTGATCTGTCACTATCTCCCTTGGTGCTCCATACCTTACAAAAATTTCTTCAAAAAGGAACTTTACCACTGTTTGTTCAGTTGCCCAGACTAGTGCTTTGGCTTCAGCCCATTTTGTCACGTAATCAGCACATACTAGGATGTACTTTTTTCCTTTGGAAGTTGGATTTATGGGTCCTATGAAATCTAAAGCGCATTTTTAAAATGGCTCTAAATGTACTTGAGGCTGAAGTGGCCTTTCATCTGTAGCTGTTGGCCTGCCCATTCTTTGACAGCTATCACAACTTTAAACATACTTCTTGGAATCCTTAAAAATAGATGGCAAATAGTATCCAAGACTGAGAATCTTGATTGTTGTTCTTTTGGATGCAAAATGCCCACCACACGGTTCATCATGGCAATATTTTAAAATATCAATTATTTCATCATTTCTTACACATCGTCTAATAATCATATCATAACCAGTGTAAAATAAATATCCATTAACCCATGAGTATCTAGCACTTTGTTTGATCAGCCCCTTCTTTTCCTTTGGAGTAAAATATGGAGGTGTTTTTCCCGTGGACAAATAATTGGCTAAGTCAGCATACCAAGGATTCACTATTGGAATTGCAAATAAATTTTCATCTGGAAAAGAATCTTCAGCTGGAACAACCTCACCTCGATTTTGCAGTCTAGAAAGAAAATCTGCCACCTGATTCTCCTTACCTGGTCTATCTAACACTATGATATTAAATTCCTGTAATAATAACAACCATCTGGTAACTCTGCCATTCATGATGGGTTTATTCATTAAATACTTAATGGAAAAGTGGTCAATATGTACAAAAACCTCATAACCAGTTATATAATGTCGGAATTTATTCACAGCATGTATGATTGCAAGCATTTCGTTTTTAGTGACTATGTAGTTTAATTCTGCAGGTGTTAGATCTTTACTAATGAATAGATGGTATAATTGAAAGACTCTTCTTTTTGGCCTAATGAATCACCTACTGCAGTATCAGATGCATCTGTAAAGATGTGAAATGGTAGGTTCCGGTTAGGTCCTTTTAAGACTTGTGTGGTTGATAACTTTTCTTTGAGTGTTTCAAAAGCTTGCTGACAATTTTCATTCCAGTTGAAAGGTGTATCTTTTGCTAGAAGCTTAAATAGAGGTAAAGCTATTTTACTAAAATGTTCAATAAACCTTCTATAATAGCTTGCATACCCAAGAAAACTTCTTACCTCGTTTTGAGTCTTCGTAATTGGCAAATTGATAATGATTTGGATTTTTGATGGATCAACTTTAATGCCTTGAGAAGAAATATAGTGTCCTAATACTATCCCTTCATTTAACATCATAAAACACTTTTCATTGCTTAGTGACAGATTAGCTTCAATACATCTCTTCAAAATTTTTTCAAGATTCTCTAATGCATGCTCAAATGAATTACCATACACTGAAAAATCATCCATGTAAACTTCAACATGGTCATGAACTAAATCAGCAAAAATAGCTAATACAGCTCTCTGAAATGTAGCTAGAGCATTGCAAAGTCCAAATGGTAAAACATTATAGGCATAGGTGCCCCAGGGACAAGTAAAAGTGGTTTTGTCCTGGTCCTCTAAGGCTATCCTAATCTGGTTATAGCCACTGAAACCATCAAGAAAAGAGAATGATGATTTCCCAGCTAATGTGTCTAGCACTTGGTCAATAAATGGTAGTGGGAAATAATCTTTGAGGGTTGCTTTGTTCAATTGTCTGTAATCAACACAAATCCTCCACTTGCCATTTTTCTTGGGTACTACTACCAATGGGGATACCCACTAACTGTCAGAGATAGGATAAATAAAATTGACTTTCATTAGTTTTTGTAATTCTTCTCTAACAATATCCCGAAGCATGGGATTCATTCGTCTCTGTGGTTGCTTCACTGGTTTGATATTACTATTCGTATAAATGTGGTGAGTGCATGTTTCAGGGTGAATTCCATGCATATCGATGTAGTCCCAAGCAAATGCTTTCTGGTATTTTCTCAATAATTGGATCAATTTTTCCTCCTGAGATGAGTCTAGGTGAGTGCTAATATTCAAAGTTTTTCTTGGACTAATCTCTATGGTCTTGCTCTGTTTGTTTGTGATAGATTGAATGGGAAAAATTTTCTAAAATGTTGTTTCCAAAGAATGAATGGTGCATGTTCCCTGAAAAATTTTGTGCCAAAAGTTCATCTGCAGCATGGTATTGGTCATTTCTTAATTCTTCGGAAATATCAGGTCGAGAAAGGAACAATTCTACCAAATCATCATTATTATGTTCTTGAAAATCATAGATTTGGATGATGATGAAAACAGATTGAACTTCTTCCTTATCATTGTATTTATCATCAAGCCATAAATTGTGTGCTACTGCTGGTGATTGTGCTGATGGGTAGAGAGTGAGTTTTTTTCTTTCAGTTCCTCGTGAAATGATTATATTACCCAATCTACATCCTATGAATGCATCAGTAGTTGCTAACCATGGTCTACCAAGGATGATAGGGTGTCCTCCTAAATTGGATTTTGGCTAAAGAACTAAAAAGTCCACTGGATACTCCCAAGAGTCCAGTGAAACAATTTTGTCCTCCAAAATCCCTTCAGGGATCACTTTAGACCTATCAGCGAGTTCTAGAACAATTGTTGTGTGCTACAAGTTTGTGAGATGAAGTGTTTTCATTGTTTCAAGAGTCATCACTTTTATTGCAACCCCAAGGTCAATTAAGGTGTTTGGAATATGTATGTTGTTAATGATTGTAGTGACTCCGGGAATACCAGGATCAACATACTTTTACGTTGAAATGGTGTTTGTCATAAGGCCAGCTAAATGTCCAATAACATGGATAGTTTTTAGATCAACTCTTTTGCTAGTAGGCTTCTTGAGGCACAGTTCTTTGATGGCTTTAGTATATATGGGAATGTCTTTTATGGCTTGTAGTAGTGGACTTTTTATATAGACATTCTTTAGCTCATCTAAAACATCAAACTGTGGTATAGACATGGGAAGTTTTGTTTGGACCAATCTGTCTGGAAAAGGTGATGGATGCAACAGTTGCATTTGTTTATTTTTGATGTCATCATTTTGTTTCCTTTGAATTGGAGTTTCATTTTCATTTTCTTCATTTTCTTCTTGTTTATCAACGATTGGAGATTCTTTTTGAAGTACCTTACTAGACCTTAAATTGATATTTTGCAAAGGTAATGTGGGATATGATGGTCCCTCATCTACATTATAAGGTGGTCTCTCTGCTTGCTTATTTGGATTTGGTACAGGTTCAGTAGGAATCTGAGTAGGTCTAGGAGGTTGTTGGTTAGATGGAAGTTGTAATTGTGGTGGATTTATTCGTGGAGGAGCAGGCAATGCTTGTTGAGTGTGTTGGGGTTGATAAACAACTTGTTGCTGAGGATATTGCTTATATGTTTGAGGATATTGCGAATATGGATGATGATACTGTCGATATGGCTGCGAATATGGTTGGTATGGTTGAGGATATGGTTGATATTGTTGAGAGTATTGCTGAGATGGTCTCCATTGTTGTTATGGGTAATTTAGGTGCTGCCATGGCATGGGTACATTCCACGAATTCTGAGCATACATCTGATCTTGTGCAGGAAATTGCAAATTCTGGTTTGGAAACATACCTTGAGGTGGAGGTCTTGGTTGCCATGGTCTCTTTGCGCCCATGAAATACACATTCTGCATATCTGTGTTAGTTGCCACATTACAATTCTGCAAAATCTTGACTTTAGAGCAATGAAATATATCATGATTTTCAGTACAAAAGTCACAAACTTGAATATTTTCTAATGGGTAGTCTTTTAAGGCATGTTTCTTCCGGCATTCTGGACAAGAGATAGCCATTATTTGATCTTCCTCTTCTTTTCTTTTCTTGGCTTTGAGAGTGTCAATTTGAGTTCCTAAGGTACTTAATACATCTGTTTTGAATTCTTCTAACAAATTTCCTATTTCAGCTCTTGTGACACTTGCTGAAGCAGATTTTGTGGCTTTGGATGATATGGCCCTTTTTCCATTTTTGGCTTTGCTCCTAGAATACTTTTCACATAAATCAGAAATTTCTTTGAAAGGTAAGGTGGAAATATCACCTTTGCCCATCAAATTAAGATCATCTAAGTATTCCTCTCGAATTCCCTTCAAAAATATTGTTCGAATCAGATCAAGAGTCATGGATCGATGTTTTGATTTTTGTAAATTGTAAGCAAATCGTTCCAAGTACTCCTCTAAATTTTCATCCTCTTGTTGATTCATCCTAAAGATATCATCTTTAGAATCTTTCGATCTACAATAAGGTTGGTATTTCTTTAGAAATATTCTTCTCACGCCATCCCAACCAGTTATTGCATGTTCACCAAGTCCCATGAACCATCTTAGTGCTGATGCTTTTAATGTTGCTGGGAAGAGTCTAAGCCTATGGGCATCATCTGCGTAACCATATGTTTTACATACAATGTCAAACTCAAAATAGAAGGAATCTGGATCTTCTGAAGCCATGCCATAAAAGTTTGGTAACACAGAAGGAGGTATGTTTTTCATTTTTATTTCCTCATCATGATTGTCTCTTGGTTCTTGAATAGGAAATTTAAAGGTTGAATTTTCCTCCTCTCTTTGATCTTGTTGTTGTTCAGGAGTGGGTCTTCTTGTCGATCCTCCTCCTTCCTGAACCATTTTGATAGATTCCTCTGGTGATTAATTTCTTTTTCAGTGTCACTTGTTCTAAGGAGAAGTTGTTCTAGAGATTGTTGAGTTATTTTACTACTTTCTCTTTTTGTAGAGGATTCACGGAGATGTTTCTACTGTGATTCATGTGCCAATAGGATTTGTCTCTCAATAAGTGTAAGTCTTTGCCCTGATTTGTGTTTATCCTCTTGTTAGAGTCGGTCTTGTTAGTCCTCCATCAAAGATCAAAACTCTTTCTGCATTTCATTTCCAGGAGTCTCGCTCCATTCACTCAGCTGCATTCCACTAGGGGCATGCCATAATCTGACGGAAAGGTCTTGTCAGTCATTTCCCCTCATGTCTGGCACCTGTTGGCTTAGGTCTTTTAATCAATGTTCACTAAAGTCCATAACAATCAATGTTTGATCTTTTAATGGACAAGAGTCATTTTCAGTATTAGCTCTAGGGATTAGTCAATTTGGTCTTCAACCATGTCCAATAAAGCCATGCAGGCCAGAGGGAGGCCCTTACAAAGTTGTGATTTAAAGATTTTCATCGTCATGTTGACAGATTATGACTGTTCTTCAAAACTCTGTTTTGAAGAAAAGTCAAACAGTGGGTCATTTGATAATTTTCAAAAAAAATTCTAGAAGATCTCTTCACACGCAGTCATGGTTTCCTTGGCCAAATTTCATGTCATGCAACCCCTGCAAAAAGTGCCAAAAATTTCATCATTTTAGCTAAAAATTCAAAGGGAAAAGTGAAATACAGAGTTGAATTAAATCAAGAAAAAGTGCCAAAATAAAACATTATCAAAGTGGGTTTTGAAGAAACAAAAATCAAAACCATTACTCCAAATGTATTTATATAGAATTTCCACAAGGAACAATGTCATTTTGCACACCAAGGATAGAGAGAAATCATTTCAAAGTGATTGTGAGAGCAAGCACGCATTTTGAGTGGGGTTGGAGGTGTTTTCACGGGCGTGGTGCACAGGCAGAGGGGCACGGCGCATAGAGCACGACCACACAGTGTTAAATTAACATGGGCACGACGCACACAAAGGGCGCGGCGCACTGGGTATGCTGTGCAATGCACACCCATAAAGGCCCGGTTTGGCTCCAAATTTGCAACAAATCGCCTTGAAACCCTTGAAATTGCCAGGTAGGGTCGACATCTCAGTTTCTCATCAAATTTTGTGAATATGATGATGGTTTATGGCTGTTTATAGTTGCAATAAAAACTCCTAAACCCTACCACTTAAAATCATCAAAACCATTGTTGTTAGTGTTGCAAATTCGTTGTGTGGATGCTAAGGTTCCTCCTCCCTTTCACCTTTCCCTTCTTTCAATCGTTCCCTTCCCCACTATCCCATTTTTCCCTATTTTTTCCCTACCCTAAACGTTACTAAACTCCTATTCCCTATCCCCTTCATTCATTTTTCAAATGTAAAACCCCAAAATCCTACGTTATAAAATCCCCAAACCCTCATGCATGTCCCTAAACAAAATTCCCCCCCATAACCCCTAATCCCATCATATTATTCCCCTTCCTAACACTCCCTTTTTCATTGTTCCCCTTGGTGGCAGAGTTCATAACAATGCATAGTTTCATACATCATCAAAGGGCAGTCGAAGCACAGTCCATATATAGCAGTCATGGCATCTGGGCATTCATCGGAGTATGAAATGGAATCCAAAAGTGATTCATCCTCGGAAGAACAGGCTCCTCAGAGACATCATAAAAGTGGCAAACATGTTAGGGATGAACCAACCAACCTTACAGAATTGCAGGCCTGCCCTCTTGCTATGTCATGTTTCTAGCATCTGTCATGTTTTGAGTTTTTTCAAAAGGTGGCAAGTGTTTGAGTTCATCATGAGTTGGCCTGCCTTTTTGTGCTTCACTTACATGAAGATCACTCTATCTTAGCCGGTGTCACCTTCACACTGACACCTGAAACTGTCTCATTAGCAACCGGCATACCGAACGTTGGAGAACCATGGCACAAGAAACATAAGGTTGATCGGTAGCATTATGAGCCATACATTAAGGACATTTTCTTGAGGCAGCTCAAAAGAGTCTTTCCATTTTGATATTTGAAAGATGAATATGCTCCACTGATGAAGTTAATCATGAAATATTTCAGCTGTGAGGGGAGGTTCTCTCGTTTATATGCCTATCACATCAGGTTGCTCATCCACTTCACCAGGGTATGGATGATGAACATCCCATAGTTTATTTGCAGGAACATAGAGAGGATGAAAACCTTCATGCAACACAAGACCCCTTAGCAGCAACTTAACAATGTCTATCATTTTTCTCTTATTAAGATTTTGGTGGTTCATCAGCTGGGATTACAGGGCATTACTTGGGATGATTTCATCTCCTGTGACCTCTTTAGCACTTCACAGGTATTATCAGAGGTTGAACATGAGATAGGTGGTCCTTCTCATTAGTATGAGCACCATGAGACCACTACTATGTAGGTATTCATCACATATCAGAGAGGTAGTAGACATTTGTTCGCAGCAGCAAAGCGAGTGTTATCTCCACCCGGTGTGGAAGGGGCCTCGCTTCCGACATCGGAAACACAAGCACAGGATAGCGGCAAGAGGCCCATCCATGATGAGGGGCCATCAGGTGAATGAGTGGCTGACTTCATCCTCATTCATGATGATGATACAGATGTGGAGAGTACCAGACTTAGGAGGACCATCTAGGAGCAGCAAACGAAGATCCAAGCCTTCTCTCTCAATTTGGAGAGGGATAAGTGGATTATCAGGTATTTGGATCAGAGGAAAAAATAGCTCAAAGACCAACATGAGTTCATGGAGTTCCAAAACATCCGCGAGAAGCACGAATCTGCCCAACATAGGAGGATTGAGCTCACTCCATTAGAGCAAGAGATTAACAATGACCGAGAGTCTTGGCTTGAGCGGATCAACATCCATCTTGAGAGACTGCTAGAGGATGTCGACAAGGAAAAAATATTATTGAGGTGGATGGTTTATCACTACAGGGCACGGAACATGAGTTCAAAGGCTCGGATAAGGAATTTGAAGGTGAAATTGAGGAGAGCGACAAAAGGACAAAAGAGGAAAAAAGAGCAAGATCGGCTCTAAATCTTGGATGAAGACTCTATGGCCCATCATAACACTTCATAGAGAATCTCCAACCCAAATTTCAAAAAATTTGGGGCAATTTTGGTCATTTGACAAAGTTTTGTGCACAAAACAGGGTTTTTCTCCTTGTGCGTTGTGCCACTCACGCGGCGCTTATGATAGGGAGCTCCAAATAATGAAAGGTTTACTTTTTTGGATTCAACATGAAAAATCATGACTTATGGTGCATGGCCAAGAAGTTTGGGCAAGTTTTGAGTCCCCAGGAGGTCAAAAACACTCAAAAAATGACCTCTCTGCCCCTATTTTGACACACAGGAAGAAGTCTTGGGATATTGAAGTTTTGGAGGGGAAATTGAGCACCAAATTCATAAATTGCACTTGGGTTGGAAAGAAAACAGGCAGGGCTTTCTAACAAGCACACTTGGGCATAATTTGGACTTCAGCAGGTACCTCAAAATCAACTTCGAAGTGGCACAGTGCATATAGTTTTGGGTGCGGCGCATAGAGACCCAAAGGCCAAAATCACTTCCGCTCCACGACATTTCGATTCGTGAGTTTCTCCAAGTGGGCCTGCTCATTTACACTATATTTTTCTCAGCACCTAAGGCAAAGTTTAAAAAGTATTTTCACTAAAGGTTGGCTTCTATCCAAGTGGTAAAGGAAGGCAAGCAGTCACCCAAATAGTTTGTCATTTTTGTAATGCTGCATTTGTCACTAATGGTTGGCTTTCCATTTCCAGTTTGTAATGATTTGAAAAACTCCCCAACTTTGGGTCGTTGCATTTCCCAATGGAAAAGTCTATTTATTGCATGTAAAACAATTTGCAAAGGGTTGGTTGTAATTTCTGGGAGACTGTGGGAGAGAAACTCTGTTACTCATTGTATATTTTGACAGAGAATTAATGAAAGGTAGCGGCTTTGGTTCATGAGATTCATGTGGTGTGAGTGTATAAAATTATTCTCTTTATGTTTCATATGTATTTCATTATGTTTCAAAATTCCTTCATATTCATTTCCAGTGAAATTTTCTAAGTAAGATAAGGTAGAATTCATGTTTATTGCTTTGCCTGCGGGAAAGTTTCACGTTCTGTGTTCTTCTTCTACTTAAAAGGATTCATGTATTTAAGCCCTTTTCACCCTCCTAAACAATCTTTACATTTCGCATTATTTCAAATTTAATTGCTATACTTTTTGCCTGTCTTGCCTCACGAAGTAATCTGTGCCTTTGTGTTAAATTCTCTACTCATGTTATTCCTTGGTCCCATACATCCCAGAAACTCAGTCATTTATCAAAAATTTCCTCTTGTTTCCATATTTATTTACCTAGCCTAAAATCAATATTCATTGTAAGTCATCTCAGAACATATTGTTTATTTATTCACTGAGTGTGACATGGAGAGAGCCCTCTCCTGTTCTGGTAGGGCTAGCTACCAGACTGAGCGTGGTTTGTGGTTACCCTGAATTTTGCCTTCCTTCAGCCTAAGGTAGATTTAGGGGCTAACATAGTGGCGACTCCACTGGGGACGAAATTACACCCCTTACTTCTTCATAATTCTAAGCTTCCAGATGATAAGTTTAGGATTTGATAGGCTGAGTGAGTTGGTTGTGTCCTTTTGATTTTTCTTAATAGCACGCTGGCTTCTAGAAGATATACCAGAGCTAATCCAGATCCAGATCCTCTACTCATCTACGAAAATCCCAATTTTATTCCACGACTTTGTCGTCAAGAGAGCTCTATATCTCCCGTGTTCAAATCCCATTCATGTCCTGACATTTTTGAGTATCTTGAAGAGCTAGATTTTGATGATCAATTTGAAATATCATTGTTGGAGACCAAATCCGAAGGGGCGGTTGACTCTACTGTCCCCAATCCACAATTTCTTGTAGACTTGGAAACTGAAAGGGCTAACCGGTCAATTGATAATTACATTGTGGCACAACGTCAAACTCCAATTGTTAACCCCCTTCAAACTGCGCACACTCCTCCAAAACCTCCAAGGCCAAACCCACCAAGAGTGATGGTTGCTCATTTTGCACCTCTTGTCCTGCCTCAAGTTTTAGATGATATGCCCACAGATTATCAAAGAAAAATCTCGTTTTTTGATGGCATGCCTAACAGCATTACCGCTCAGCAACATGTAGACAGAATGGCAGATTTCTGTGAACTTCACGAGATCGATGCATAGAATGTGGCAATGAGACTCTTTGTACATACATTTGCAGGTGAAGTGAGGAAATGGTTCAGAGGTTTGCCGGCTGCACGTATCACTACCTTGGTCAACCTACAAAGAAAATTTTTAGGCCACTGGGAAGTGAAAAAGAATCCTCTCCAAATTCTGGCTGAATATGAGCAAATCAAACGAAACACTGGTGAGTCGGTCCAAGACTACTGCATTAGATTCAAATATGTTTATAATGAAATTCCCGATCATCTAAGGCCACCTGTGGGGCTAGCCATGGTGAAGTTTCTGGATGGTTTTGATGCTAACATTTCTTATCAATTAAGAGAGAGAGAACTGGCCACAATAAAGACATGTAGAAGATCACGGTCAACGTTGAAGCAAATCTACTGACCAAGAGGGCTAGAGCAAAGGCAGAAAAGAAGGTCATCGTAAAAGAAGAATCTTCCGCGGTAGATAAATTACTTTGGAAGGTAGAGAAGATGCTTGAAAGGGTGAAACTTGACAAACCTGAGCCACAAGTTAGAAATCCTAACTTCCATGGCCAGCAACAACCACAATATAGAATAAGGCAGAGAGATGAGCGAGCCCAAGAGTTGACAACACAGTAGCTAGTACAACCACATTTGCAGCAAAATTTTGTGCATAGACTGGAGTCAGATGAGGACGGGAATATAATAGGTGAAGAAAACCACTTCTTTACTCCTGATGATTTTCCTATTGATATTACCGAGGATGAGGAGTATGCAGAAAGTTCGGTTGTACACAAAGATGCAGATTTCATTCTAGCCAATGACACAGTTTTGGAGGAAGAATCAGATGAGTACCAAAGAGGCTATATGAATGCTCTATCCACCCAGCAGCAGCGATGTTCACTTAGAAACAGAGACGTGACGGTTAAACCAATTCATAAGAGGAAGGACGTTGAGACATCAAAGAATGATTCATCAATTACACAAAGGAAAGGAAAGGAGGCAGTTGATCCGGATAGCAGCAAATCACCATCAGCAGAAAAATCAAATCAGCCAATTGCACTGAAAGAAAGTGAAAGGAAAGAAATCCTAGTCAAAGAGGCAGAAAAATTCTAGCTTTTAATTTAGAGAATGAAATTTCTAAATTGAAGGTATCCATTCCCTTGACTGAAATAATGAGGAACAACAGTTATAGAGGGCAAGTGTCTAAAATTTTGAATTTGGACCCAATGTCTGACATGGTGATTGTCGAAGACGATCAACCCGAAATGATTTTTGGGCCAACATCGAATGGTGAGTCTCCTGATAATGATGTGCCACCTTTTTATATCAGTTTAAGATTGCATGATTTTGTGTTACATAATGCCATGTTCGGTTCCGGAGCTTCTCACAATCTCATGCCCAAGGCTATCATGGATAAGCTAGGTCTGCACATCACCCGGCAATACCATGATCTCTATTTGTTTGATTCCAACAGAGTAAGATGTATCAGGCTCATCAAAGACTTGGTTGTGAGTCTGGATCAACTCCCAATGAAGAACGTTTTGATGGATATTGTCGTAGCAAATATTCCTCCCAGTTTTCGCATGCTTCTTTCTAGGTCTTGGTTAGCAAAATTGAAAGGGACACTGCAACTAGATTTCTCCTATGCAACGATTCCGGTGTTTGGCCAAATGGGGAAACTGTATCGGGAACAAAAAATGAAATACATGATTACAAGCAAGGAGAAATCAATAAATCATCCTATTAATTATGTACATATAGATTTAGAGTCTTTCATTTTATATTCTGATAGTTTCAATGACATTGATAGTCAGTTAGTAGAAGAAGATAATATTCCAGAAATAACAAAAAATTTCAGAGGAGTTTTAAAGAGAGAAGGACAAGAACAACAAAACACTGTTGAGTGATCAGCTGAAAGTAATGGATAGCAAGTAGACAAAGCACAACAAACAGATTTTTAGCACTTACAAGAAGAGGAAGAAGGTTTGTGGACCATGGATTTCGATGGAGCAGTGGGAAATGATGTCACTGGAATTGGGATTTGGGTACACATTCCTTTCTCCGCCCTGAACAAAGTGCCTAGTAACGTGCGGGTATGCTCTTACAAGTTAGCTTTTGATTGTTCAAACAATGAAGCTGAGTATGAAGCTCTGATTGCTAGCCTAAAACTTCTAAGAAAGCTAAATGCTAAGAGGATTGCAGTATATGGCAACTCCAAATTGGTGATTAAGTAGGTCAGAGGCAAATATCAAGCAAAGCATCCTCGAATGCAGGCTTACCGTAATGCAGTCCTAGACATCCTAAAATTATATTCAGAATATACCTTGACATGTGTGCCTCGTATACAAAATAGCATTGTTGATGCTCTTGCTAAGGAAGCAAGTAGTTTGAAGATCCCAATGAACTCCAGTAATAAATTCGAAATCCATGTCAAGCATCGTCCGACCGTCCCGGACAATTAGAGATATTGGCAAGTTTTCCAAGATGATGAGGAGATTGATGATTTTCTGCAAAACAAAGGTAAGTTTAAAGAAACCTCAATTGATGTAGAAAATGACGATGGTAAAGATAATGGTAAAGATGATGTGCAGATCAATCAAATGGACGTGTTGCAGCTAAAGAATAACACTAATCCTAAAGGCTTGATACCTTTAGAAGAACTATTTGATCAAGATGATGTAGATCGCAAACCAACATTGCAGCCAACAGAGAAGGGTGTGGAAGAGGTCAATGTCGAAACAACTTCTAATCCTAAAATGGTAAAACTTTCTAAAATATTGCCACAAAATATCAAATCCAAATATATCAGTTTGCTGGCTTCATTTGTAGATGTGTTTGCTTGGGAATATTCTGACTTAAAGACATGTGATACCAATATAATTCAGCACATTATACCCATTATGCCCAATTAGAGACCTTTCAGACAAAATTTGAGAAGGCTAAATCCAAAGCTACTGCCATCAACTGAAAAGGAGAGAAACAGGTTGTACAAATCAGGAATCATTGTTCCCATCAGATTTTCAGATTGGATCTCTAATTCGGTGCTTGTACGAAAGAAGACAGGTGAGATTCACTTGTGCATTGATTTTAGAAATCTCAATAAAGTTTCATTGAAGGATAACTATCCACTACCCAAAATGGACCATATACTTCAGCGAGTAGTGGGAGCATCTCGTATGTCACTACTTGATGGTTATTCTGAATATAACCAAGTTTCTGTCCATGAAGATGACCGAGACAAGACAGTGTTCACCACTCCGTGGGGAACTTTTCATTACGCTAAAATGCCTTTCGGTTTGAAGAACGCGGGTGCCACATTTCAGCATGCAATGGACTTGGCTTTCGCAAATGAGAAGGATATATTTTTGGTTGTGTATCTAGATGATCCAACGGTGTTTTCCAAATCTGATGAAGAACACATGTACCATCTAAAAATTGTCTTTCAAAAGTGCAGAAAATATGGCTTGTCACTGAATCTGAAAAAGAGCATGTTCACCATGGAGGAAGGCAAACTACTCGGGCACATTATCTCAAAATATGGCATTCGTATTGACCCAGCACATGTACAAGCAATTCAGGAAATCGATCTGCCCTGGAATAAGAAAGAGATTCAATCTTTCAATGGTAAAATGAATTTTCTACGCCGCTTTGTACCTAATCTTGTTGAACACCTAAGAGAGATTACAAACATGCTTAAGAAGGACAGCCAAGTGAAATGGATGGAGAACGCTGTAAAATCTTTCAATTTAGTCAAATTGGCTCTTTCTTCAGCTCCAGTTCTAGTGAGCCCAGACTACACTCAAGATTTTATATTGTTTTCATTCGCTTCGGAGCATACTATGGCAGTGGTGTTATTGCAGAAAAGAGATGATAATGAAAGACCCATTGCTTTCTTCAGCAGATCTATAAGAGACGCAACTTTAAAATATAACATCATTGAGAAGCAAGCCCTTGCACTTGTGAAATCATTAAAAGATTTTCGGGTATATATTCTGCATTCTCGTATTTTTGCTTATGTTCCTAACGTTGCTGTAAAAGAGGTTTTAGTGTAGACAAATCCAGAAGGAAGACGAAGGAAGTGGATTGCAACTTTGTTGGAATATGATGTGGAAATAAAGCCCACGAAGCTTGTTAAAGGACAGGGATTGGCAAAGTTAATGGCCGAATCAAACTTGCACGCCTTAGACATAAATCTGATCGCTGTTATGTCCAATGAGAATGAGGAAGGTTCATCAATTCAAGTATCTGAAATGTTTGCTCTTTCTTCGTGGTATTCAGATATCATCTATGTGCTTAAAAATTTGTCACCACCACCCGGCATGACTTGAAACAAAGCTATAACACTCAAATTGAAGGCTGCCAAGTTTTGCATTCTAAATTTTGCACTTTATTGGAAAGATCCCAGTGGCGTTTTGTTAAATTGTTTGGTGGAAAAAGAATCAAAGGTGGTCATGGAGGATTTCCACAAAGGAGACTATGGTGGTCACCTTTTTTGGAAATCAACAGCAAATAAAGTCCTGAGAGCGGGATACTATTGGCCGACACTGTTTTCCGATGTATATAAGGTGGTCAAGAGTTGTCATAAGTGTGAGATTTTCAAAGGAAGGCAGAAATTACAACCTTTAACACTTAAGCCCATTGAGGTGAGTGCTCCTTTTCAGCAATGGGGGTTGGATTTCATTGGTGAAATTCATCCCGCTTCTTCCAGTTAGCATAGATGGATCCTCACAGTGACAGATTATTTCACGAAATGGATTGAAGCAATTCCCACCAGACAAGCTACAGATGTGGTAATCATTTCATTCCTTGAAAATAACATCTTGTCTCGCTTTGGTTGCCCGAATAAGTTAATCACTGATAACGCAACAGCTTTCAAATAAAAAACGATGGTAGAGTTTTGTCATAAATATCACATCATTTTGGGTCACTCAACTGCCTATCATCTGCAAGGCAATGGATTGGTGGAGTCTTCTAATAAATCATTGGTTAACATCATCAAGAAGCTGCTGGAAATAAACAAGAAGAGTTGGCATAAGAGGTTGGTCAATGCACTTTGGGCAGATCGGGTCAGTCAAAAGAAATCCATTGGTACGTCCCCGTTTGAGCTTGTTTATGGAGTTGATACAGTGTTTCCTACTTGTCTCGCAGCCCCGGTAGTCAAACTTCTTCAGGAGGCCGGCAGTGAAGATGATCCTATGTAGAGAAGGTTGAATCAAATGGTCCACTTGCAGCAGACCAGAGAAGAAGTTTTCCAAAACACGTCCAAGTTGCAGGAGAAGATTAAGAAAATTTATGATAGAAAAGCAAAGGCAGACAAATTTCAGTTGGATAATGTGGTGCTGAAGTGGGATGCAAGGAATGAGGAAAAGGGTAAACATGGTAAGTTCAAGAATCTCTGGAAAGGTCCCTTCAAGATTGCAGCATATCGGGATCAGAATGCCTTTCTTCTGAAGGAAATGAATGGGGAAGATTGTCTAGGAGGGCTGATAGATGGTCAGCTGCTCAAGTGGTACCATTTCTGAGTTATTGATGCTGCTTCCACTGTCAATGTAAATACCATTTTATTTCAGTTTTCTTAGAGTTTGTCAAGTTAGTCTTCAAGTCATTTCAATATCGAATTTGAGTCAATTTTTTTGTCATTTTAGTTTCATAAATGAGTCAGATTCTTGTGTTGTTTGTCGAAATAATGACTCCATAGCCCAATGGATGAAGGCACTGTCTAGCTCTTCCAGAGATCTGTTATTCTTGGCACCTCCAAGGAGCTACCATCCCCCATTGGAGCCAATGTTAGAGTCGGTCTTGTCAGTCCTCCGTCAGAGATCAAAAATCTTTCTGCATTTCATTTGTAGAAGTCTCGCTCCATTCACTCAGCTGAATTCTGCTAGGGACATGCCATAATCTAACGGAAAGGTCTTGTCAGTCATTTCCCCTCATGTCTGGCACCTGCTGGCTTAGGTCTTTTCATCAATGTTCACTAAAGTCCATAACGGTCAATGTTTGATCTTTTCATGGACAAGAGTCATTTTCAGTCATTAGGTCTAGGGATTAGTCAATTTGGTCTTCAACCATGTCTAATAAAGCCATGCAGGCTAGAGGGAGGCCCTTACAAAGTTGCGATTTAAAGATTTTCATCGTCATGTTAATAGATTACGACTGTTCTTCAAAGCTCTGTTTTGAAGAAAAGTCAAATAGTGGGTCATGTGATAATTTTCAAAAAAAATTCCAGTTGATCTCTTCATGTGCAGTCATGGTTTCCTTGGCCAAATGCCATGTCATGCAACCCCTACAAAAAGTGCCAAAAATTTCATCATTGTACCTAAAAATTCAAAGGGAAAAGTGAAATACAGAGTTGAATTAAATTAGGAAAAAGTGCCAAAATAAAACATTATCAAAGTGGGTTTTGAAGAAACAAAAATCAAAACCATGACTCCAAATGTCTTTATATAGAATTTCCACAAGGAACAATGTCATTTTTCACACCAAGGATAGAGAGAAAGAATTTCAAAGTGATTGTGAGAGCAAGCATGCGTTTTGAGTGAGGTTGGAGGTGTTTTCATAGGCGCAGCGCACATGCAGAGGGGTGCGACGCACAGAGGGAGCGCAGCACATAGGGCGTGACCACACAATGTTAAATTAACATGGGTGCGACGCACTGGGTATGCTGCATGGCGCACACCCATAAAGGCCCGGTTTGGCTCAAAATTTGCAACAAATCACCTTGAAACCCTTGAAATTGCTAGGTAGGGTCGACATCTCAGTTGCTCATCAAATTTTGTGAATATGATGATGGTTTATGGCCGTTTATAGTTGCAATAAAAACTCCTGAACCCTACCGCTTGAGATCATCAAAACCATTGTTGTTAGGGTTGCAAATTCGTTGTGTGGATGCCAAGGTTCCTCCTCCCTTTCACTTTTCCCTTCTTTCCATCGTTCCCTTCCCCCCTATCCCATTTTTCCCTATTTTTTCCCTACCCTAAAATGTTACTAAACTCCTATTCCATATCCCCTTCACTCATTTGTCTAATGTAAAACCCCAAAGTCCTACCTTATAAAATCCCCAAACCCTCCTACATGTCCCTAAACAAAATTTCCCCCCATCACCCCAAATCCCATCATATTATTCCCCTTCCTAATACTCCCTTTTGCATTGTTCCCCTTCGTGGCAGAGTTCATAACAACACATAGTCTCATAAATCATCAAAGGGCAGTCCAAGCACAGTCCATATACAACAGTCATGGCATTTGGGCATTCATCGGAGTATGAAATGGAAACCCAAAGTGATTCATCCTCAGAAGAACAGGCTCCCTCGAGACATCATAAAAGTGGCAAACATGTTAGGGATGAACCAACCACCCTTACAGAATTGCAGGCCTGCCCTCTTGCTATGTCATGTTTCCAGCATTTGTCATGTTTTGAGTTTTTTCAAAAGGTGGCTAGTGTTCGAGTTCATCATGAGTTGGCCCATCGTTTTGTGCTTCACTGACATGGAGATCACTCTATCTTAGTCGGTGTCACCTTCAAACTGACACCTGAAACTGTCTCATTGGCAACCGACATACCGAACGTTGGAGAACCATGGCATAAGAAACAGAAGGTTGATCGGTAGCATTATGAGCCATACATTAAGGTCTGTTTATTGAGGCAGCTCAAAAGAGTCTTTCCATTCCGATATTTGAAAGATGAATATGCTCCACTGATGAGGTTAATCATGAAATATTTCAGCTGTGAGGGTAGGTTCTCTCGTTTATATGCCTATCACATCAGGTTGCTCATGCACTTTACCAGGGTACGGATGATGAATATCCCATATTTTATTTATAGGAACATAGAGAGGATGAACACCTTCATGCAGCACAAGACCCCTCAACAACAACTTAACAATGTCTATCATTGTGCTCTTATTAAGATTTTGGTGGTTCATCAGCTGGGATTATAGGGCATTACTTGGGATGATTTCATCTCCCATGACCTCTTCAGCACTTCACAGGTATTATCAGAGGTTGAACATGAGATAGGTGGTCCTTCTCATCAGTATGAGCACCATGAGACCGCTACTATGCCGGTATTCATTACATATCAGAGAGGCAGTAGACATTTTTTCGCAGCAGCAAAGTGAGTGTTATCTCCACCCGAGGTGGAAGGGGCCTCGCTTCCGACATCAACAACACAGGTACAGGATAGGGGCAAGAGGCCCATGCATGACAAGGGGACATCAGGTGAATGAGAGGCTGACTTCATCCTCATTCATGATGATGATATAGATGTGGAGAGTGCCAAACTTAGGAGGACCATCCAGGAGCAGCAAACGGAGATCCAAGCCTTGTCTCTCAATTTGGAGAGGGCTAAGTGGATTATCAAGTATTTGGAGCATAGGAACAAACAGCTCAAAGACCAGCATGAGATCATAGAGCTGCAAAACATCCATGAGAATCGCCAATCTGCCCAACATAGGAGAATTGAGCTCACTCCATTAGAGTAAGAGATTAACAATGACCGAGAGTCTTGGCTCAAGCAGATCAACATCCACCTTGAGAAACTGCTAGAGAAGGTCGACAAGAACAAAACATTATTGAGGTAGATGGTTTATCACTACAGGGCACATAACATGAGTTCAAAGGCTCGGATAAGGAATTTGAAGGTGAAATTGAGGAGAGTGACAAAAGGACAAAACAGGCAAAAAGAGAAAGATCGGCTCTGAATCTTGGCTGAAGCCTCTATGGCCCAACATTGCACTTCATAGAGAATCTCCAGCCCAAATTTCAAAAAAAATTGGGTAATTTTAGTCATTTGACTAATTTTTGTGCACAAAACAGGGTTTTTCTCCCCAGTGGCCCGACGCTTATGATAGGGAGCTCCAAATCATGAAATTTTTACATTTTTGGATTCAGCATGAAAAATCATGACTGCTGGTGCATGGCCAAGAAGTTTGGGCAAGTTTTGAGTCCACAGGAGGTCAAAAACATTCAAAAAATGACCTCTCTGCCCCTATTTTGACACACAGGAAGCAGTCTTGGGAGATTGAATTTTTGGAGGGGAAAATGAGCACCAAATTCAGAAATTTCACTTGGGTTGGAAAGTAGACAGGTAGGGCTTTGTAATAAGCAACCTTGGCCACAATTTGGACTTCACAGGTACCTCAAAATTGCCTCCAAAGTGGCATGGCGCATATAGCTTTGGGCGCAACGTACAGAGACCCAAAGGCCAAAATCACTTCCACTCTGCGACATTTCGATTCATGATTTTCTCCAAGTGGGCCCGCTCATTTACACTATATTTTTCTCGGCACCTAAGGCAAAGTTTAAAAAGTATTTTCACTAAAGGTTGGCTTCTATCGAAGTGGCAAAGGAAGGCGAGCAGTCACCAAAACAGTTTGTCATTTTTGTAACGCTGCACCTGTCACTAATGGTTGGATTTCCATGTCGAGTTTGCAATGATTTGAAAAACTCCCCAACTTTGGGTCGTTCCATTTCCCAATGGAAAATTTTATTTATTGGTTGTAATTTCTGGGAGACTGTGGGAGAGAAACTCAGTTACTCATTGTATATTTTGACAGAGAATTAATGAAAGGCAGGGGCTCTAGTTCATGAGATTCATGTGGTGTGAGTGTAGCAAATGTATTCTCTTTATGTTTCATATGTATTTCGTTATGTTTCACAGTTCACTTATCTTCATTTCCAGTGAAATTTTCTAAGTAAGATAAGGTATAATTCATGTTTATTGCTCTGCCTGTGGGAAAGTTTCATGTTCTGTGTTCTTCTTTTGTTGAAAAGGATTCATGTATTTATGCCCTTTTCACCCTCCTAAACAATCTTTCCATTTCGCATTATTTCAAATTTAATTGCTAGACTTTCTGTCTTTCTTGCCTCACGAAGTAATCTATGACTTTGTGTTAAATTCTCTGCTCATGCTGTTCGTTGGTCCCATAAATCCCAGAAACTCAGTCATTTATCAAAAATTTCCTCTTGTTTCCATATTTATTTACCTAGCCTAAAATCAATATTCATTGTAAGTCATCTGAGACCATATTGTTTATTTATTCATTGAGAGTGACACGGAGAGAGCCCTCTCCTGTTCTGGTAGGGCTAGCTACCACACTGAACGTGGTTTGTGGTTACCCTAAATTTTGCCTTCCTTCAGCCTAAGGCAGATTTAGATGCTAACATAGTGGAGACTCCACTAGGGACGAAATTACACCCCTTACTTCTTCATAATTCTAAGCTTTCGGATGATAAGTTTATGATCTTATAGGCTGAGTGAGTTGGTTGTGTCCTTTTGATTTTTCTTAATAGCACACTGGCTTCTAGAAGATATACCAGAGCTAATCCAGATCCAGATCCTCTGCACATCTACAAAAATCCTAATTTGATTCCAAGACTTCGTCGTCAAGGGAGCTCTATATCTCCCGTGTTCAAATCCCATTCATGTCCTGACATTTTTGAGTATCTTGAAGAGCTATATTTTGATGAGCAGTTTGAAATATCATTGTTGGAGGCCAAATCTGAAAGGGCGGTTGAATCTACTGTCCCCAATCCACAGTTTCTTGTAGACTTGGAAACTGAAAGGGCTAACTCGTCAATTGATAATTACATTGTGGCACAGTGTCAAACTCCAATTGTTAACCCCCTACAAACTGCGCACACTCCTCCGACACCTCCAAGGCCAAACCCACCAAGAGTGATGGCTGCTCGTTTTGCACCTCTTGTCCTGCCTCAAGTTTTAGATGATATGCCCACATATTATCAAAGAAAAATCCCATTTTTTGATGGTAGCATTACCGCTCAACAACATGTGGACAGAATGGCAGATTTCTGTGAACTTCATGAGATCGATGCAGAGAATGTGGCAATGAGACTCTTTGTACATAAATTTGCAGGTGAAGTGAGGAAATGGTTCAGAGGTTTGCCGGCTGCACGTACCGCTACCTTGGCTGACCTACAAAGACAATTTTTAGGCCGCTGGGAAGTGAAAAGGAATCCTCTCCAAATTCTAGCTGAATATGAGCAAATCAAATGAAATGCTGGTGAGTCGGTCCAAGACTACTGCATTAGCTTCAATTCTGTTTATAATGAAATTCCCGACCATCTAAGGCCACCTGTGGGGCTAGCCATGGTGAAGTTTCCAGATGGTTTTGATGTTGACATGGCTTATCAATTAAGAGAGAGAGAACCAGCCACAATCAAGACATGCAGAAGATTGCGGTCAGCGTTGAAGCAAATCTGCTAACCAAGAGGGCTAGAGCAAAGGTAGAAAAGAAGGTCACCGTAAAAGAAGAATCTTCCTCAGTAGATTAATTACTCTGGAAGGTAGAGCAGATGCTTGAAAGGGTGAAACTTGGCAAACCTAAGCCACAAGTTAGAAATCCTAACTTCTGTGGCCAGCAACAGCGACAATATAGAATAAGGCAGAGAGATCAGCGAGCCCAAGAGTAGACAACACAACAGCCAGTATAGCCACCTTTGCAGCAGAATTTTTTGCATGGACTGGAGTTAGATGAGGATGGGAATATAATAGGTGAAGAAAACCACTTCTTTACTCCTGATGATTTGCCTATTTATATTACCGAGGATGAGGAGTATGCAGAAAGTTCGACTATACACAAAGATGTAGATTTCATTCTAGCCAATGACACCATTTTGGAGGAAGAATCAGATGAGTACCAAAGAGGCTATATGAATGCCCTGTCTGCCCAGCAGCAACGATATTCACTTAGAAATAGAGACGTGCCAGTTAAACCAATTCAGAAGAGGAAGGACATTGAGACATCAAAGAGGGATTCATCAATTACACAAAGGAAAGGAAAGGAGGCAGTTGATCCGGATAGTAGCAAATCACCATTAGCAGAAAAATCAAATTAGCTAATTGCATCGAAAGAAAGGGAAAGGAAAGAAATCCCAGTCAAAGAGGCAGAAAAGATTCCTGCTTTTAATTTATAGAATGAAATTTCTAAATTGAAGGTATCCATTCCCTTGACTGAAATAATGAGGAACAATAGTTACAGAGGGCAAGTGTCTAAAATTTTGAATTTGGACCCAATGTCTGACATGGTCAATGTCGAAGACGATCAACCCGAAATGATGTTTGGGCCAACATCAAATGGTGAGTCTCCTGATAATGATGTGCCACCTTTTTATATCAGTTTAAGATTGCATGATTTTGTGTTACATAATGCCATGTTCGATTCCAGAGCTTCTCACCATCTCATGCCCAAGGCTATCATGGATAAGTTGGGTCTGGACATCACCTGACAATACCATGACCTTTATTCATTTGATTCCAGTAGAGTAAGATGTATCGAGATCATCAAAGACTTGGTTGTGAGTCTGGATCAACTCCCAATGAAGAATGTTTTGATGGATATTGTCGTAGCATATATTCCTCCCAGGTTTGGCATGCTTCTTTCTAGGTCTTGGTTAGCAAAATTGAAAGGGACACTGCAACTAGATTTCTCCTATGCAACGATTCCGGTGTTTGGCCAAATGGGGAAACTGTATCGGGAACAAAAAATGAAATACATGATTACACACAAGGAGAAACCAATAAATCATCCTATTAATTATGTACATACAGATTTAGAGTCTTTCATTTTGTATTTTGATAGTTTCAATGACATTGATAGTGAGTTAGTAGAAGAAGATAATATTCCAGAAATAACAGAAAATTTCAGAGGAGTTTTAAAGAGAGAAGGACAAGAACAGCAGAACATTGTTGAGCGATCAGCTGAAAGTAATGGATAGCAAGCAGACAAAGCACAACAAACAGATTTTTAGCACTTACAAGAAGAGGAAGAAGGTTTGTGGACCATGGATTTCGATGGAGCAGTGGAAAATGATGGCGCTGGAATTGGGATTTGGGTACACAGTCCTTTCTCCACCATGAACAAAGTGCCTAGTAATGTGCGGGTATGCTCTTACAAGTTAGCTTTTGATTGTTCAAACAATGAAGCTGAGTATGAAGCTCTGATTGCTGGCCTATATGGTGACTCTGAATTGGTGATTAAGCATGTTAGAGGTGAATATCAAGCAAAGAATCCTTGGATGCGGGCTTACAGTAATGCAGTCCTAGACATCCTAAAATTATTTTCAGAATATACCTTGACATGTGTGCCTCGTATACAAAATAGCATTGTTGATGCTCTTTCTAAGGCAGCAAGTAGTTTGAAGATCCCAATGAACTCCAGTAATAAATTCGAAATCCATGTCAAGCATCGTCTGACCGTCCCGGACAATCAGAAATATTGGAAAGTTTTCCAAGATGATGAGGAGATTGATGATTTTCTGCAAAACAAAGGTAAGTTCAAAGAAACCTCAATTGATGTAGAAAATGATGATGGTAAAGATAATGGTAAAATGATGTGCAGATCAATCAAATGGACGTGTTTCAGCTAAAGAATAACACTATTCCTAAAGGCTTGATAACTTTAGAAAAACTCTTTTATCAAGATGATGTAGCCCGCAAACCAACCTTGCAGCCAACAGAGAAGGGTGTGGAAGAGGTCAATGTCGGAACAACTGCTAATCCTAAAATGGTAAAACTGTCTAAAGCATTGCAATAAAGATCGAAACCAAATATATCAGTTTGCTGTCTTCATTTGCAAATGTGTTTGCTTGGGACTATTTTGACTTAAAGACATATGGTACCAATATAATTCAGCACACTATACCCATTAAGCCCAATCAGAAACTTTTGAGACAAAAGTTGAGAAGCTAAATCCAAAGTTGTTGCCATCAATTGAAAAGGAGATAAACAGGTTGTACAAATCAGGAATCATTGTTCCCATTAGATTTTTGGATTGGATCTCTAATTTGGTGCCCGTACAAAAGAAGATATGTGAGATTCGCTTGTGCATTGATTTTAGAAATCTCAATAAAGTTTCGTTGAAGGATAACTATCAACTGCCCAAAATGGACCATATACTTCAACGAGTAGTGGGAGCATCTCGTATGTAACTACTTGATGGTTATTCTGGATATAACCAAGTTTTTGTCCATGAAGATCAATGAAAGGCAAATCCAAATCCACATTTTTTGTGCTTTAGGATAAATCACACACACATGTCAAGATGATGGATCTGTAAAAAAAGGCAGTTGAAAGGTTCTTTGAAGAATTCAGTGAACATAAAAAGGTTTTGGAATAGTTTTAAACCACTTGGTTAGTCAATGACAAAATATGTAAGTTTCCTGTAGGTGGTTTTAATGATCCTTATTTTTACATATGTAACAAACATAATTCTTTGAATGAATCTTCCTTTGTTTAAATAAGGCTTTTGGCCTAATAGATTGTTTTTATCCTCTTTACTTCTAGAATCTATAGACTTTTTTATAATATTTTGGAGTCTGACATGAACAATATTGGCTACACTAGACTATATTCTTCTTTTGTTCCTTTTGGGAGTCAAAGTGGTACATCTTTGTATATATGTCAAATTTTTGGATTAAACCCTAGTTTCTCCTTAACATTTTTCTGATTTTTTGGGGGTAAATCGGCTTTTTGGAGGGATTGTAGGATAATATGATGGAGACTCGCTAATCAAAGATTTCAATATGTAGTTTATTTAAATCAATATATTCATGAACACGAATTGGTATCCTTCTAGGTAGATATGCAAGATATTGTCTTAGATATGAAACATTTTCTGGATCAAGGGTCTGATACAAAAGATTTTGCATTGTGCAATATTATTTTTGAAAGTTTTTTTATGTTTCATAATCATTGAGACATATATAGCTTAGCAAAATTATCTATTGGTGGAGGAGTCAAGCCATAACATTATTTGTATAAGGCTTTAGATAGTTCTTCTATAGGCCTAACAGACTCCATTATACCAATTGTATCTTCATGTTTTAATCTATCTCACAACATTTTGACTTTCCTATAAAACCCCATGTGATTATTAAGGCCAGTTCTTGCTAAGAGACATGTTTTTTGTATTGGAATTTCTATGTCAGAGCCGTTGCATTGAATTTTTGAATAATAAAAAGAACCTCATCTTTTGATTTGCAAATTAGATTAATCATTGGAGAAACATCTTGGTTTTCTTTGCTCCAAGTAGGATAATTTTCTGTATTCAAATGATCAAAAGGAAATTTCTTTGAATCATATCCATATTTTCATTTACACCATTTTTTCGAAGTAGACTCAAAGGGTTCTTGGCCTTTATCTTGACCAAATTTTCTTGGAATTTTGATATCAAAATTTCAAAGCCATTATGCTCTCTTTCCCTTTAAGATTCTCCTTCTTCATATTTTTTTCCAAAAAATTTAATCTCACTAATATACGGAAGAAGCACATATACATAAGACATGCACATATACAAAAGTTGCATATATATGGAAGACATGTGCATATACAGAGACTGAAATTCCACAAAACGTCTGTATATGTGAATATATTTCATATATGTAAAACTTCCATACATGCACATATCTTTTGTATATGTGTAATTTCCGTATATGTATATGTTTTCCATATATACACATATACAAAAGTTGTGCATATACAGAAATAATGCAAAACTTCTATAATATGCATATACAACAACCTCCATATATGCACAAATTTTGTATATGTCCAAATTTTTGTATATGCATATATATGGATTTTGTGCACATACGAAAGATATACGCATATAAAGAAGTTGTATATCTACGAAAGTTGAATTTGTGCACATGTATATGCATATATGGAAGGTATGTGTATATACGAAAGTCACACATATATAGAAGATATGCACATAGTTGCGCCTAAATCAAAGATATATGTGTATATTAAAGTTGTGCATGTATAGAAGTTGCACACATATGAAAGTTGTGCATATACAGAAGAGACACAACTTTTATATATGTGCATATTTTGTATCGCATATCTTACATATATACACAAATTTTGTACATGTTCATATCCTCCGTGTATGCACCTATACAAAATATATGCACATATGGAAGAAATGCATATATAGAAGTTGTGCATATATGGAAGGCATACATATATACAAAACATGCACATATACAGAAGTTGAAGTGTTGTGCAGCTTCCATATATGCGCATATCTTCTGTATATGCACAACTTCTGTATATGCACATATATTATGGAAGACATACACATATACAAAACTTGTGCATATACAAAAGTTGATGTTTTGCACAACTTCTATATATGCGCATATCTTGTGTATATATGTAGTTTTTGTACATGCACATATCTTCCATGTATGCACAACTTTCATATATGTACATATACAGAAGTTGCACATATACATACGTAGTACGAAACTTCCATAATATGCATATATGACAACCTCCATATATGCACAACTTCTATATATGTGCATATCTTCCGTATGTGTGTAACTTTTGTATCTGCATATATTTTCCATATATACACAACTTTCGTATATATGTATATATGGAATTTATGCACATACAAAAGATGTGCACATCATATCATTTGTATATGCACAATTTCCATCCAAACGATATGTGCATATACAGAATTTATGTATATATGGAAGTTGAAGTTGTGCACATATATGTGCATATATGGAAGATATGCTCATATACAGAAAATATGTACATATACAAAAGTTTTCCATATATGGAAAATATGCACATATGCGGAAGTTGTGCATATATGGAAGTTACACATATACGAAAATTGCACATATACTAAAGATATGCACATATACAGAAGTTGTGTTTGTACAAAAGACATGCATATACAGAAATCGCACAACTTTTATATATGTACATCTTTTGTATCACATATATTTCATATATGTGTATATCTTCCATATATGGAAACTTCCATATATGCATATATACGTAAGTTTCCCATATACAAAAGGAGTGCACAACTTCCATAATATACATATACGACAAACTTCATATATGCACAACATTGTATATGCGCAACTTTCGTATATGTGTACATATAAAAAATATGTACATATACGGAAGTTGTATATATAGAGAGGTTGAAGTTGTGTACATGTATGTTCATATATGGAAGATATGTGCACATATAGAAGTTGTGCCTATATATGAAAGATATGCGCATATATGAAATTTGTGCATATAAGGAAGTTGCGCATATACGAAAGACATAACTTTTATATATGTGCATCTTTTGTATCACATATCTTCCATATATGTACAGTTTTTGTATATGTGCATATTTTCTGTATATGCACCTATAAAGAAGAAGCACATATATGGAAGAAGTTCATATATAGAAGTTGTGCATATATGGAAGACATACATATATACAAAACTTGCACATATATGGAGGATGAAGTTTTGAACAGCTTTCGTATATACGCATACCTTCCGTATGTGCACAACTTTTGTATATTTTCATATCTTCCGTATATGCGCAAATTTCATATATGTGAATATCTTCCATATATGTGAAATTTCCATA
This sequence comes from Pinus taeda, assembly GCA_000404065.3. Classification (NCBI taxonomy): domain Eukaryota; kingdom Viridiplantae; phylum Streptophyta; class Pinopsida; order Pinales; family Pinaceae; genus Pinus; species Pinus taeda. Next base: position 80,855 of record APFE031589227.1, on the reverse strand, counting down.
TATGCACAGATACAGAAGTTGCGGTATACATAAGTAGTACACAATTACCATAATAGGCATATACGACAACCTTCATATATGCACAACTTTCGTATATGTGAAACTTTCATATATACACATATCTTCTGTATATGCATATATCTTCCATATGTGTGAAACGTCTTTATATGTGTATATACGGAAGTTGTGTACATATAGAATATATGCATATCATATCTTCTGTATATGTCCAACTTCCATTTATGCTTAGATACGAAAGTTGCATACATATAGAAGATATGTGCATATACGGAAGCTATGTATATACATAGGTTGCAGTTGTGCATATACAAAAGATATATGCATATAGAACATTTTCCCATATATGGAAGATATGTGCGTATACAAAAGTTGCACATATACAAAATGTATGCACATATAAAAAATATGTGCATATACATATGATGCACATTTTTTATGTATGTGCATGTTTTGTGTGACATATTATCCATATATGCACAACTTCTATATATGTGCATATCTTCTATACATGCACATATATGGAAGAAGTTCATTTATGAAAAATATGTGCATATATGGAAGACATGCATATATTAATTAAATCCCAAACTTTCCCTTTGTCTCAATAAAATATTGAATTAAGATTTATTGTAATTTATTTATTGATTTATGTTCAAAATATAACAATATTGATAACATTTCTAAACACGATTCCAATGTCTAATCATACAAATTGGACATTTTCACAATTTTTTTAAATATATTTATCTTTTGGCTTTTTAGGTGATTAAATATTTCTTGAAAGTTAGATTATATTTTCATGTTTTAGATTCAGTCTCTTTTCAGTAGTTAAATGTAATAGACTATTATAGTTGTGTATCAATTAAATGATTATGGTTGTGTATCAAATTGAAATTTCATACAAAAGAATCTAGTAAAACAATTTCAAATGTGAAACATTTTTGTAATACACTATTCTATATCGAGAGAAATTTGAATCTATTATTCAAAAATATAATATTCATTACAAAAGGAAAAACTTTTTTTTACACAAAACATTAATTAAATCCCTAAACATGTTCAAGTTACCTAAACATGGTGAGTTGCTTTAGTTCTCAAAGTGGTAAGCCTCTAATATTCATTACAAAAGGAAATATTTTTTTTTACACCAAACATTAATTAAATCCCTTAACCTGTTCAAGTTACCTAAACAAGGTGAGTTTTTTTAGTTCTCAAAGTGGTAAGCCTAGTGGGTTTAGTAAGAGAAGTACTAGTTAAGAATATATGCTCTATGTATTGTTTTTTGAGACTTCAACCTAGGTGCTTTCAAGTCTTTTGGTGTAATTTTTTTCTTTTCACCATCCCAATATCATTTTTCCTTTTTTCCTTCTGCAAAATTTATCTAACATAATAAATTCTTCGTAGCATGAAGTTGTAAAGTGACTTCTCAATTCAATGACAATCATGGTACAAATTATTGTATATATTATAATGTATAAATTTATTATTATTGACCTATTTTATTTAGTAGCGTGGAATATTTAATGACATCATGGAATGCAAAAAATATAAGACAACACAATTGTTCATAATTTGAATCATGGCTTAACCAATATACCAAGAAAATTATTTTCATGTATGATATTAATTAGAGTAAATGGATTAAATATATTGTTATTCTCAAAATTTAAAAGTATTTGGAAAACTTAAAGATTTAAAACCTTTCTCTCACAAATCAAATTGTAAACTTAATAGAACAATCGATAAACATTTATTTATTAATTATATATGAATTGAATAGATATATGAATAATAAATTAAAACATTGATAATAATAATAAATTTGATTTTTGGAAAATTATCAATATCTAAATAAAATGTGCACACACCTTCCATTTTATAGAATTTACCCACCTCAAAGTAATGAGAAAAAAGCATAATTATATGCATACCATTTTCTACTAGTGACTAGCTTAAATAAAACCTGTGTCAAATATGGTTTTTTTATATCATCAAAAACAAATTTAAATAATCCAGTTTACACGTATTTATATTGTTCATGATCCATCTCGTTGGCATCCTCTTTTGGTTATCTCAATTATGATAATGAAAGGAATGGGTCATACTATTAATAGTTTTTCAAGTCAATGGTTTTTAGAATTTATTTATTTATTTTTCTATGTGGTTCACAGATCCTGAAGATCATTGACCACTACATTAATAGAATATTTGTACTAGGTAGATCCACCTAAAGGGATCACTTCCTACCAACTCAACCATGAAGCCTACTTGAGAATGTCAATATAATTGAAATTGTGACCTCTCAATAGGAAAAGTGCTGCAATGACGGGGGCTTGACCAATTGAGCTAACCCTTGAAGCTATTGAGGGCAATGGAACATTTAAATTAATGATCACATTTTTCTATGGAAATTATAAATGCAGAATACTTTTTAATAAATGAGAAGTCAAAAAAATGTCAAGCACTTTAGCAAGCTTTGTAAGCCTTTCGCAAGTGGCAAACAAAGAGGAAGTAGGATTTCGGTCCAATGTTGGAATATGAATACTTGATCTCATAGGACTATCCCTGATTGGCACCAAACATGACTAGGTGGAGTGAGTCTAACATTGTAACACCGATACTCTCCTTATTTTGATTCAACTTGTCAAAAAAACAAAGGTCTAAGGCCAAAAGTGAAAGTATTGTTCAACAAAAAAATCTTATGAATGTTATAACACCATGTGGATAACTACCTCAATATTATTTTCAAGATAGAGAAATATTTAACTAATTTTATATTCAAATTCATTTAACATTTGTTAAACTAGTATTCATAAATGCAGATTGACTCATTACTATTATTTAAGTATTCCTAGATGTTATGCAACCCACACACAAAATATAAGAAAATATAGATGAACGCCTTCAAAATAATCCTCTTCGAGGGGGAAACCTCCTTTTTATTACACAAATGATCAATTCTTGGGTGATACAAATGACTAAATCTCCTTTCTATATATAAGAGTCTAAGGGTTCACAATATAATCAAAGCCTACATAACATTAATAGCATAAGGGCACAACAATAACAATAGTGGGTTTCTATGGGGCACCCTAATAATAATATGGGGACAATAGGGGCACAATAATAACAATAAGGGCTACAATGACAATAGTAATGGGGGAATCATTGGTATTATAGGGACCTAACATGCCCCTCTCCTTCAGAAAATTATTTTCCTCAACACTTGAGTTGTTCTAGATTCTTCTGTATAAAATTCTCATCCTCCCATGTGGAATCTTTAGTGGATAAGTTCCTCCACTTGATGAGATACTCTGAAATTGATCAATTTCATAGCTGTCAAGTTCTTGTTTTTGTGACTGCTTTAGATTCCAATATGATTTTTCCTTCCTCGTCAAGTTTTGGGAATATTGTTTGAACTGGGAGCTTGTCACCTATAACCTTCTTTAAACATGAAACGTGGAAAACTAGGTGCACTCGAGAAGCTACATGAATCTCCAATTTGTATGCCATAGTACCAATCTTTTCCAACACTTTGTATAGACCATAATACTTTGGTGATAATTTATTATGCTTCTTAGCTTTCTTGAGGGACATTTTTTATATGGTTGTAGTCGTAGGAATACCTAGTCACTTACATCAAAACTTATTTCACTGCGATGTTGACATGCCCATTGTTTCATTCTATTTTGCGCCAACGTGAGGTTATCCATTAAGAGTTGGAGGAATCATTGTTGATGCTCGATGTGATCTTCCACTACTTGAACCTTAGGATTTTCTCTTAAATATGATGTGATGGATGGTGGATGATATCCATAAAGTGCCATAAATGGGTTCATTTTTGCTGCAGTATGGAAGGAAGTGTTATACCACCATTCAACCAGAGGCAACCATTTGACCCATTGTGTCTGTTTATCATATATAAAGCAACGAAGATATCCTTCCAAACATTTGTTTACTATCTCAGTTTTCCCATCATATTTAGGATGATAAGATGAGTTATGAGCTAACTGAGTACCGAGACAAGAAAATAATTATGTCCAAAAATTTCCAGTGAAATTGGGATCTTTGTTGCTTACATTAATCTTTGGGTTTCCATGTAGCTTTTGAATTGTTTCCATAAATGCATTAGTTCAACTATATTGGTTTTAAATGGATGCGATAATGCACAAAAGTGTGCATACTTGGTAAGTCTATCAACTACCACCATGATGACACTATTTCCTTTGGACTTGGGTAAACCTATGATAAAATCCATTGAAACCTCCTCGCAACATTGGCTTGGAATGGATAAAGGTTGCAATAGACCTGGGGTCTTAATTGTTTCAACTTTATTTTGTTGGAAAACCAAACATTCCGCCACAAACTTTTGAATATCTGATTTAAGACCATCCCAAAAAATTCCTTCTTAACCCTGTGGTAAGTTTTTAAAAATCTTGAGTGCCCTCCTAAGGGAGAAGTGTGCAATTCCATAAGAATCTTTTGTTTGGGTTGGGAATTCTTACATAGGTATAAGTGATATTTGTACCATAACGAATCATTTTTCTAGCTAAATGTAGTAGATGTACTCGGATCTTGTTGTATCTTTCGAATGAGTGCCCACACTTCTTCATCATTCTTCAATTCATCCCTTGCTTCATTTATCCAATCTGGTTGGATAATATAAATGGCGCAAAGCAATGCTTCCACATCCTCATCCATTCTTAAGAGTGCATTTGCCACAACATTTTGCTTCCCTTTTTTGTAGATGATTTCAAAGTCATAACCCAACATCTTTGTGACCCATTTTTACTGCTCGTCAGAGGATCATCTTTGTTCTAAAAAGTATTTAAGATTATCATGATCTATTTTAACCTTGAAGTGTCTTCCCATTAGGTAGGGTCGTCATTTCTTAATTGCATGTAGAATCTCCAACATTTCCTTCTCCTAAATAGCTTTGTGTCAATACTTTCCTTTGATTGGACGACTTTCGAAAGCAATGGGTCTTTCTTCTTGCATTAAAATGATACCAATTCCATTTCCTGAAGCATCACATTCCACAATAAAGGTTTTTGTGAATTCCGGTGTAGCTAAGACCGGTGCTTGGCACATTGCCTCTTTAAGATTTTTGAAGGCCTTTGTTGCTTCTAGAGTCCATGAAAATGCATCTTTCTTCAATAATGTTGTTAGAGTTGTTGATATTCTCCCATAATTCTTAACAAACTTGTGATAATACCCTGTCAACCCAAGAAATCCTTGCATATGCTTTATGGATGTGGGGATTTTACATTCCTTAATGGCTTTAATTTTGCTAGGTTCTACCTTAACACCTTCATGAAATACAATATGACCTAGATATTCCACCTCTTGTACTCCAAAGAAACATTTGGAGCTTTTCGCCTATATTTGTTTCTCCTCCAATAGTTTGAGCACCCTGTCAACGTGTTGAACATGATCCTTCCAAGACTTGTTTTAGATTAGTATATCATCAAAAAATACTAGCACAAATTTTCTAAGGAAGGGTTTGAAAATTGAATTCATCAAACCTTGAAA
>APFE031589227.1:45502-75282 GCA_000404065.3 Pinus taeda | reverse complement strand
TTTAATAGTGAGCTTTTTGAGCTCCCTATAATCCGGACACATGCACCATGATCCATCCTTCTTGTGCACCAATACTACTGGAGTAGAGAAATAACTTTGACTAGGTTGAATTATAGGAGCCTCTAACATTTCTACAACCATACGTTCAATTTCATTCTTTTGGGCATAGGCATATCTGTAAGGCATAATGTTTGGAGGAACACTTCCTGGAATCAAGTGAATAACATGATCATGATCATGAATAGGTGGGAGGCCTTTGGGAGTCTCAAATACCTTGGAATGATTGTCCAAGAATTTTTGGAGATCTGGAGAAATGGATGATTTCGATGTGGGAACCTCTAGCAAACATAATTGTGCAATTACACCTTATTTTTCCTTCTTTAGAAGCTTTGTCATATTGTTAGAGTTGATTATCTTTGTTGGTTTCCCTACAATACCCATTAATTCATCTTCCTTTCCTTCCACACAAAATTCATGAAAATTTCTTGAAAATTAAAAGCTACTGTACCCAAGGATTGTAGCCATTGAACTCCTAGTAAAACATCAGCACCACCCATTGGAATGGAAAGCATTGGGCTATTCAATACATACTCTCCCATGTATAGCTTGATATTATGGCACTTTCCAGAGCAGTTTATGGTTTCTCCACTTGCAACCATCGCTTGACACTCTGGTACTGGATATATTAAGCAATACAATTCCTTGGTTATCTTACAATGAATAAAATTATGGGTACTTCCCGAATCAATCAACACTATTACCTTTTTCTTCTTGATATGTCCTTCTATCTTGATAGTTTGAGGAGTGGTAATTCTAGCCAATGCATTACAAGATATGTCGATTAATTTCTTCCTTCCTCTAGGGTTGTTCCTAGTGTAATATCCTCTCTTTGACGTTTCCTTGTTCCTTTTCTTCCCTCCTCTTCACAATCTATGTAAAATAATTTTGATTCTCAGGCACCACTATGACCTTTAGTGTATTTGTTATCACAACTGTAACAAAGCCCTTTTGCTCTTTTTTCTTCCAATTGTTGTGGTGTCAACCTTGTAGGTTGTGAAAGACTAGGGACAACAACACTTCCATATTTATAGTTGTGAGTGGTAGGCTTCCTAGTTTCCATAATTTTGTTTTCCATTTTTCTTGCCAACATGAATGCCTTCTCCAATGAATCAGGTTCCCAGAAGAGAACCTCATGTTGGAACACATCAATCCCATGCTCCTATGGAATATCTTTTACCCTTATGTTCAATTTTTGGAAGTCCTCAATGTGCTCCATCATTGGACCCTTTTGTTTGAGACTTATCAATTGGCTAAAAAATATATTTCTTTTTGTATCCTCATAAAGTGGTATCATTTCTTCCGTAAAAAATGCCCAAGTGACAATTTGTTTACGAGATCAAATTCATCGATACCATACAAAATAATTTGGTTCCTAATATAAAGCTGCAATACGTACCTTTTGTGTGTTTTGCACATTATAGAGATTGAAAAATTGCTCCATTTGTAGTATCCATGTTATAGGATCCTTGCCATCAAACGTCCTCATATCGATCTTTGGAACATGGTGGGTCCTCAATCCAATGTTAGAGTCTATGAAATCATGATTACCATTTATTTTATTCTCATCATGAGTTTCCTTTACTACCATTTCTCCGTTCATAAACATTTCTTGTAGAAACTTTGTCAAATCTACCTTCAAATCATCCATTTTTCCTTCCATCTTAGCTTCCATGTCATTCATCTTAGCTTCCAAACCATCCATCTTAGTTTCCATGGCATTTATATTAGCTTCCATGCCTTTCTTTAAATCATCCATTTTATCTTCCACGTCTTTCTTTAAACCATCCATCTTAGCTTCTGTTACTTTCTATGAGAGTGAAGTTTGTTGCACTTGGTCTCGTAATTTTTATATATCATGTTACATTTCTTCCTCATCTTCATGAGTCATGCTAGAGATTTTAGGTTGCTTACTAAGTGTCTCCATTTTCTTTCTTCGGGACATCAATTAATGCTAATAATGCTTCACTGTGCCCTTTGAATTCCTTCAAACTAATTTTTCAAACCAATCTGATGCAAAATTAAAATAAAAAAACTACACACCTTTTTTCACTTTGTAAGAGCTCCATATTGAATCTGTTGTATCTCTGTACTTGTGGATCTCCAAGATCTAAAATTGTGTTCTATGGTAGCCCTTTGAGTCCTCTTTCTAACCCCGCAAGTCTGATCAATATTGGATTCTCCAAGGAAGACTTATGCTAAATCGCCCACGGTGAAATGATTATAGACTGGTTCAGTAGAACGAACTTGTACGATGTGCCATGTGTCACTGTTTTGACCTTAGTACCTGAAACTGATATGCTGAAAAACAGGCCGTTCTATTTCTAAAACTTCTTACAAAATTTCAATATGATGCTAACAACAAAAATTATGATGGTTCTCCCCATGTCACCTGTTTGAGATATAATTCAGGATCCTACAAAAACCCTAACTTTTGTGGATCATATCTCTGCAAATATAGCATGAAAAGCTTTGAAATTCAAACTTGAGGTTTAGAGTGGTTTCGACTCAAATGGATTTTTATTTTTAGCTTATGAAACATCACATAAAAGAATAAGTTATAGCACAAATGCCACGAAGACATGTTTGGAGCAGTGAAACCCTAGAATCCAAAGCTCTGATACCAAATTGTATGCAACCAGCTCACAAAATAGAAGAAAAGATAGATGAATGGCTTCAAAATAAGCCTCTTTGAGGGAGAAACCTCCTTTACATTACACAAATGAACAATTCTTGGATGATACAAATGACTAAACCTCCTTTCTATATATAAGAGTCTAAGGGGTCACAATATAATCAAAGCCAGCATAACAGTTATAACATAAGGGCACAACAATAACAATAGTGGGTTTCTATGGGGCACACTAATAACAATATGGGGACAATAGGGGCACAATAATAACAAAAGGGCTACAATGACAATAGTAATGGGGGAATCACTAGTATTATAGGGACCTAACACTAGATCCATCTTAACTCTCGATATACCAAGTACTGAAAGGGATCAAATATTTTTTCACTCTAAAAGAGGCTTGCATATAAAGAGATTTGATCCCTGTAGGTGCTTGGTAGATCTCGAGTTAAGATGTAATCCAGGCGGATATTGGTGGCCACCCACCTATTCCACATTGACCCTGTTACATAGCATTTTGTCACTATCCCTGTACTCCCCATTCCATGATCCTAGAGGACCTCTACAATGAACCCTACATGCTTTACCTTCATGAAGAAACTCCCATTGTGTCCCTCTTCATGAGCAGAACAATTCCCTTTTGCATCATTTCCCAAAAATCTTTTGTGTTTCCTAGTTTACAAGACCGACGCTAATGACTCATGTCCTCCTCGCACTGATATGTAGGGATTACTATTGCCCTTAGCACCAACCGAAGCAACTGAGCCTTGTTCTGGTCACGCTGATCCTCTTTTGTAAAGTTTTTTAAAGGAGCTGAATATTCCAATTGTAGAAGCTTCGCAACGAAAGTCTAGTAAATGGTTGGGCCGAATGGAGTCGAGGAGGTCAGTTTGAGCTCCTTTCCCCTATTAGGATGGAATTACCTCAAGAGATAAGACCTTCTCCCGTTAGAAAAGGAACCATCTCCCTTCCATCCATGCTATATAAACATCCGTTTTCCCAAGACCAAGCTAGTTCTAAATAGGCTCTACTTAAAGTTTCGATTATGGAGTAATCAACAAGTTATTCATAGTTGTAGCTCTCTAGTTGTGTGTGAGGGAGAAGTGTGAATTTGGTTTAGTGTGAAGACTAAAGGGAAGAGCCTTAAAACTACCATTGTTGAGGCCATCATGGAATACTAATGGAAGTGTGTGGGAACTCAGATTTGTCGAAGGAGAACAACAACGTCAAGACAATGGTTGTAATCTCTTCTTGATTTAATATATATGCAACTATCAATTGATTTCCTACATAATATGTCATCTCACATGTTTATGGATTAATGTTTCTTGACTTGTTAAGTAGGTTGAATACAATTTGTCTATTATCACGGTTGTTGTTTGCTATTGTTTACTTGTTTCAGGTGCTCGAAGAAGGATACGAGAGTTAGTTGGAGAGAGGAAGCAAGGCCTCACCAAACGGGATAAGCGTACTAAGAGGTAGGCCCTCTTAATTGGTTCAAACCTAAGTAAATATTCCATAGAATGTCTTGTTTGTGGTTAGACCCGCTCTCGGGCTAGAGGAATGGTTTGTTTCTGCACTTAGAATTTTACTTCACCACAAATTGGCGACCCCGCTGGGGAAACCAATCCTTCTATTCACTTGTTTGTAATTCCATGGTTTTGTGTGAACTTTTCTAGTATCACCATTTCCTTTTAGTTCTATTTGCTCTACCTATTTACTACCATGTGTTTGAAATTTACAGTAGAAAGTCTGGTCTCAGCCTTTGAAAGGTCTTTAGTTTTTCCTTATATCCTTCGCTGGCAGTCACACTGAAAGACGTGCTATACTCAGGAATAGTCACACCGACCCCTTTCTGGTGCTTGTTTTCAGTTAGGCAATCACGTCGATGCCTGTAGATGAAGATTAGGGTTCACCCTAGACTTCAACCAGTGTCTCCTGCTCTCTTGATTTCTTCCTTGCAGCTTGTTTAGGTTGTGTCCTCCCTCACTAAAAAGCTTCATTTAGCTTGGTTTGTGTGCTTGCTTGGTTAAGTCTCGCACTATGTGAAGTTCTTTTTTGTTTTTTCTTTTAATCCCTTGATCAGCGCTAGTTTTCAGTTAGGCAGTTGCGACGATCAGGCCATCATTGCTAGTTGTATTACTAGAAAGTCGTGTCGGTCGTGCCTATTAGTGCCAGTTGTCAGTTAGGCAGTCGCTCCGGTCTTTGAGTTAAGAAAAAATCAGAATTTCTCCCATTCCCGTGCTAGTGTGTCTTGACCCTCGGACTCTCTTCTTCTGCCCAGAAGTGACTAGAATGCTTTGTTTTTTGGTTTTGATTGATTGATGGTTTGAATTTTCATTGCTTGATTTTTTGAGTTATAGGATGGTTTCTATGATCGTAGGGAATCTATGTCAATTATTGTTCATTTGTTTGTTTACTGATTATTTCAAGTTTCTGAATTATTGCTTCATTTAATCCATATTTCAATCGTAACTTCTTCATTGCTTCATTTTCAATTGAATAAGTGAAAGAGTCTCATTTGTTCTTTTATTTCAAGTGTCTCTTTTCTCATTCTGAGCGTAGATTACATTTCTTGGTTTGTCGACTGAAGCATTTACGTGTTTGGTTTGCTCAATTCAGGGAAGAAGTTACTTTCAGTTTCATTTATCATGCTTTGGATTTGATCGATCCTTGTTTGTTTATAATTGTGAGAAATTTCATTAAAGTGCTTTATGTGAAAGATTCATTTTGCATTTTATGAAAAGAAGAACATCATTCTAGTTTACTTAAGCGAACATATTGCATTAGTAGCATTATTGAGAAGCTAGAATTGCATCATTATTGGCACGGAAATGAAATGGAACTTATTTTGTTGTTAAGGGAAGATTAAGTGCATTTAGGACATATATTAGTGAAGGATTTCATTCTTTGATTATTGCATTGATTTTGTGTTCCCTATCTCTTACTTAGTGCTAACTTTCGTCGAAGACAAAACCTTTTTCATCATATAGCTGCATATAGGATTTTTCAGATGACAACTAATGAGCCATAGAAATGGGTAATTATATGGGCTCATTTTGCCTCTTAATTCGACTTAATACACCATTCTCATTAGTTTATTGCATGTTTTTTATTGTATTTATGCTAATAGAGTGAATTGGGTTAGTCATTTTGCCATGTAGTCTAATGTGTGCTTTATGCAGATTTTTTGGTCAATTTTGGACAAAGTCAAAGGATTTATGAGCAATTGGTAGCCAATATTCGATGAAAACATGCGAGAGGATTTGTAGGGGGGTGTCCCCTTCATTTATGACCCCTTACCTTCAATCCTCCATCAGAAACTCGGAGCACAAATAACCACATTGGTGCATCCAAGGGGTAGCCAAACAAGTAAAGGATTGTTGTCTATCTTCAGCTCTAGGAAGCTGAGCTCCTTGATTTTAGGAGGGCTACTGGGGGGCTCAATTTGTATAAGTAAGGGGGCTTAGAGCCTTACTAGGTTAGCTAGTCATTAGTATAATTTTCACACTTTTGTACAACACTTGTTCAACTTATTTTCGAGCCTCTTTTTTAGGACAATTCATGTAATGTGACTATTATTTTTTATAATAAAGATGCAATATTTTCTGAGCCAGCACTAATCTCTTTCAGAGGGCTAAAGATCTTGGGTTATGGCCCATCCCAAGTTTCCCAGCACCTCTTGCTTTGTACTTATATTTTTTTGTTTTAGTTCTTGAGTTAATTTTTGTTACATAAATTCATTTTACCTTGTTTAGATTAGGTTGCTTTTAATGGTTTGCATAATTGCTTTTGTTTCAGTTGCTAAAATAAGTTCACATAGTGATAGGCTAAGATTCAAAAAGGAAAAAAACAAGCCCTGATCTCTTTTCTCCCTTCTTGGGATCATGATTTGAGGTCTTGGCACCATTGCTGCCACCACAAACACAGTTTTGCTCTTCCATTCAATTTCTAGTGTGATGACTTGATTCAAAAGTTAATGTGTTGCTTCAGATTCAGTTGCCTAGATCATTTCATATTATTTTACAATAGATCTCTCTACGTGATTCTCTGTTAAAAGGTTACTGTTCAACATTTTCTGTTTATAGGTCATAAATTAGGTCAAGCTAGAGAAATTTTTGTTTTCATGGTATAGCTAGTCCTTTCTTAGATCAGATTTTGTAAGTAGATGTGCAAATCTCTTACAGGACACCTTAGCTCACCATACATCCATAAAGCAGCCAACATCAGCTCACTTCTCATAGATTTCCAATGTCATTCGCAACATTTCACGAATCTGCCCTAATTTTTGTATTTTTCTCCATAAGCTTCCCTCTTGCCATTTGAACAAATCCAACCATCATGTTCCCTCTTGATCTTCCTTGACAAGCTCCAGACACCTCAACACCTTCATCTAGCCTGAATTTACCATTTCCCACCATTTTTCCACCTTCAAAACCTCCAAAAATAGCTCTCAGCCTCCTCCTATAGATCCTCATGTAGATCCCCTATAGCCTCCTATAGAATTTCCTATAAGTGATTTTCGAAGTCCGATTGTAGGGGAAGTCTTCAGAAGCCTACTAGGGGCTTCTTAGGACCTCTCCACACCTTCCTCCACCTCTGTAAAAACCAAATCCATCCTCCATTGCCACCAAACCTCTACCACAATCATAATCAGATAAATTACAAGCACAATAATTTCACATAAAAACACTCAAAAAAATACAAAAAATATGTTTTCTGCTCATTTACTTTTAGAAGTAGCTTGAATAGATACAATTTACCTTTTCAGTAGTCAATGGCACTCATTTCATTAGTTTTCATCTCTTTTTCTAGCAAAAGTAGGGTTAGTTGGAGAAATTAGGGTTTGCGTTACATTTTAGTCTTCCTTCTCTTTCTACAAATAGAATAGCCTCTGTGGAGTTAGCTTTCTTTCATCATGGTTAAAAGCTTCTTCTATAAATTCATAGAAACTGGCTTGAGCTCCTAGTGATGTTGCGCTAGCTGACCAAGTGACAGCCCACAGTAAGAGCTAATACTTGTGCAAATAACAACGTCACTTCCAAGTTTGTTATGAACTATCGGGTTGATAAAAGTAAAGTAGGAAGCCCTAGGAGTTGCAACATTATTGCTGCAATACTGGTGCTCACCACTTTTTCATGCCATTGTCGGGGAAGCGTCAGAGTATCTTGTGATTATGGCTTTCCTCTGTTTTCTGCTGCAATATTCTGCTAAGTAGTTCATTTCAGCAAAAGTAGACTAGTTGTTTCTTTCAAATTATGCATTTCCTTGCTTTCCTTTCAATTCTGCAATTTCCATTTCAGCAAAAGTAGATTAGTCATTTCCCTGCTTGCATGTCAATTCTGCAATTTCCATTTCAACACAAGTAGATTAATCCTTTCAATTCTACAATTTGCATTTCAGCAAAAGTAGATTTGTCATTTCCTTACTTTCCTCTCTGCATTTCATTTTCTTTCCTTTTCAGTTCTACAATTTCATTTCAACAAGTTCATTTTAGTAGTTGTAATTTGTTTGTTCAATTAATTTCAGTTTTGCAGGTACAAGTAGAAAAAAGACAAAAACCACCCAGAAAAATATTTTCTTTCATGCCTCGTAGGAATAGAGATAATTCAGGAAAATTCCTACCCAACACCCCCACCACATCACAAAGCCACCCTTCTCTCTTCTTCAGTGGAAATGATTCAGAAGAACCTATAGGTGAGCAACCAGAGATATACAAAGATCCTATAGCAGAACAAGAGGAAGAAACCATCCCTCCAGAGACAATGGCTGAAAAGAGAAATGCTAGGGGAAATGGAGAAAGAGTAGGGGTACCTTTCTGATCCGAGAGACCAATGGGGACACTAAAATGAAGAACATAAGCCCTTCAGCCCTACCTCACTTCCATGGGTTGACTACTGAAGATCCTAATACCTTTTTGTTTGAATTTGTTATTGTCTATCAAACCTATGACTATGCAAAAGATGAGCAGAAGTTGAAACTATTTCCTTCTACCCTCAAGGATGCAGCATTGTGCTGGTTCATGGGGTTACCTGGGAACAGCATCACAACTTAGGCTCAGATGCAGCAAGCCTTTAATAACAAATATCGGGACTACTGTAGGTCAAAAGATACCAAGGAAGAAATCTTCTGAATGACATTGGGAAGTGATGAATCCTTGGATTATGAAGAGATGTTTCAGCTCAATTATAAAAGGGCTAGGTGCACACTTGACCCCGAATCTCTGAAGTTGGTCCTACTTAAAGAAGTCCCGAAAGACCTTATAGACACCCTCCATTTGCTAGTTGGGGGGGCATCTACCAAATACCTTATGAAGACATAAAGTTTGTTTTTAGAAGCCATTCCAAGGCAGCCAGAAAGGGAGGTAAGGGGAGTCAACCCATACCCAATACATCCTCATCTATTTCATCCCTTAAGGGAGAATTTGGAAATCTGTTGGAAGATTTCAAGAGCAAGATGATGCAAACTCTTACCATGCAAATAGATACCTTGCATATAAAAAGGAAACAAGAGGAAGCAGAAAGGGCCTTGGCCATTTTTTGCTCTAGGTGCACCGGAAGGCATCCTAGGAATGAGTTTCCATTGAACTCTATAGAAGTCTATTCAGTCTATGAAGAAGATCATCCTACAAATAAGTGCCCTTACTTTCCTAGACTTAAATCTGTATACCAGGGGGCCGAAGGATCCACTGAACCACTCTATTTCATGAACCAAAGGAGGCCACATGGACCCACACCTTACCAGTAGGTGTAAGGACTTGGACACCACATATCTCCACAACGGTATGATATTGTCCACTTTGGGCCTAAGCCCTCATGGATTCACTTTTGGACTTACCCCAAAAGGCCTCATACCAATGGAGATATTTGTCCATCCTTATATACCCATGATCCTCCCCACTTCTAGTCAATGTGGGACTTTGGTCGTATATCCAATAATCCTCCCCTCAAACAAAGGACCATCGAGCCTCCACTCAAACGATTATCCATCCGTCCACTCTCGACCAACCAGGATTCTCCACTCCAATGCGTTGGAAGCAAACACCTTACATGGAACACCACCTGCCTCAAGAGCTTGCTCTATCCCAGGTCAACTCCTCTTCACCGTGTTGGGACCAAGACACGTCCATGAAGAATTCGGAGCACACAGCCTGTCTAACCGAGCTCATCCATGGATCCCATCATGATATTACCGAGGCCCACCAGCTTTGTTCAGCATTCCGAGGATTCATCCACTTGGCTAACTTCGGGGCATGGCTCTGATACCACTTGTAAGGACTATGGACACCACATATCTCCACAATGGTATGATATTGTCTAGTTTGGGCCTAAGCCCTCATGGATTTGCTTTTGGACTTACCTCAAAAGGCCTCATACCAATGGAGATATTTTTCCATCCTTATATACCCATGATCCTCCCCACTTCTAGTTAATGTGGGACTTTGGTTGTATATCCAACAACAGGGAATACAAGGGACATTGCAGGCATATTACAACCCTAATCAAGCCACTTCCATGCCTTCTTGGGGTCCCCCTGCTCATCCTTCCTGGTCCACACCCCCTCCTTGGTCATATCCACCTTAATATCATGCTCAACCAGCTACTTATTCATTCCACTCCTATGCTTAGCCACAGCCTCAGTGGAATGCACCTCATCAGGGGTTGAGGACCCAATACAATAATCCTCCCACTATTTTGCCTCCACCACCTACTCAACTGTAACCATCGCCTCCTCCTCCACCAAGGCAACCCCCAATGCTTACTCAACTGAACTCGAACCCAAATAACAAACAGGCTCAGCAAGTATATAGTGGGGAACCAGCATGCCCAACTTATGTTGTGGAGATTCAGTAGATTAACTTGTGATATGGGAAGATTCTCCCAGATAACTAGCCTCCCCTAAAGGAGGATGTGGAAGATAAAGAGGAAAGTGAACCAAAATCCATTCCACCATTTCCTGAGAAATTATCTGGAACAACCCAGCCTACCCCAGAAGAAACTAAACTTCTAGGGGAATTGAAACAATTATGTGTAAAGATACCACTTCTCCAATCCATAAAGGATGTGCCTATATACAACAAAATGATCAAGGAGAAATGCTTTAGGCATTCAGGAAGGCGCAAGAGAGATGCCCCAACCATCAATGTCATAGGACAACTGTCCGACCTGATGTTGGGGTAGGTAATCTGTCCAAAGTATTTAGACCCTGGAAGCCCAGTAGTCGATGTCCACATCAATGGCACCATGATTCCCCATACCCTAATTGATATGGGGCTTGCCATTGATGTGATGACCAAAGACACTATGCTCAAGCTTAACCTCCAGGGCTCCCTGAGAAAGACCACAAAAATAATGTAGTTAGTAGACCGCTCCACCGTGACCCCTGAAGGGATTGTGGAAGAGGTAATGGTCTCCATCGATTCTTGGAAGTACCCTACTAATTTCCTAGTTCTCCAACTGAAGGGAAAGCTCACTCGGTATCCTCACATACTAGGAAGACCCTGGTTGGCTACTATAGATGCTTACATCAGTTGTCAAGCTAGGAACATGACAATCAAGAATGGGCATATGTCCAAGCAGCTAGTCCTATATCCTCCTGCCTAACCTTTGTTAGAACATGATCTACCTCTCTGGTTGGAGGAGGAAGATGAAGATGAAGTCTATTCTGCACCACTGTGTGCAGTAGAAGCTGCCATGGGCGGGGAACCACAAACTGAGGATGATATCATTGAAAAATTGATTCAGAATCCACCCCCTAGTATGTTGCCATTAGAAGAGCTAGTGAAAGAAACCCAATCTAATCCTTTAGTCGATCTCTGTGTGGCCGACCCGACCTCTCTCTGAGTTAAGAATATAGAGTTTGGCCCAGCAAGAACCTTGAAAATCAACTCATCCCTATCCACCTCTCAGGAGAAGGAAATGTGTAGCTTATTGAGAAACCATTTGGATGCCTTCGCTTGGACCTATAAGGAGATAAAGGGAGTGCACCTTCAGTCTATACTCATCACATTTACATTAAGGAAGTTTGTAAACCAGTCAGACAAACCCAAAGGAGGATGAATCCAGCCCTTAAAGACATTATCAAGAAAGAATTGCAAAAGCTATTGGATGTAGGATTCATCTACCCCATCTCTGACAGTGAATGGGTCTCTCCTTTGGTGTTGGTGACAAAGAAAAATGGTAAGTGGAGAATTTGTGTTGATTATCAAGAACTAAACAAGGCCACCAAAAAAGACAATTTTCCTTTGCCTTTCATAGATCAAGTGTTAGATGGTCTAGTGGGGCAAAAGTTTTTTCTCCTTCCTAGATGGGTTTAGTGTGTACAATTAGATCCAAATCAGCCCAGAAGACCAAGATGAGACCACTTTCCCTTGTACTTGGGGTATCTTTGCATATCGGGTCCTTCCTTTTGGATTGTGCAATGCTCTCACCACTTTCCAAAGAGAAGTATTGAGTATATTCTCTGAATTGGTTCATGATGCAGTGGAAATCTATATGGATGATTTTACTCCTTATGGTTCTAACTTCCAGGAAGCTTTGTCTAACCCGGGAAAAGTTTTGGACAAGTGTATTGAAATAAACCTATCTCTCAGTCTTGAAAAGTGTGAATTCTTGATGACTGAAGGGACTGTACTAGGTCATGCAATCTCCCAACAAGGATTACAGGTGGACCCCAACAAAATTGCCATCATCCAAAGGGTCCCACCTCCTCAAAACGTGAGAGACGTCTGAAGCTTCCTAGGATTAGCAAGATATTATAGAAGATTAATTAAAGATTTCAGTAAGTTAGCCTCTCCATTATTTGGTCTTTTGGGGAAAGATGTCGAGTTCATATGGACTGACAGCTATCAAGAAGCCTTAGATACCTTGAAAAGTAAACTTGTGACTGCCCCAATATTGAGAGGTCCAAATTGGGCCCTACATTTCCACATTCATACAGATGCCTTGAACAAAGTGATAGGAGCAGCCTTAGGGAAAATTGATGAAAAAGTTACATTATGCCATATACTTTATAAGTAAGAATTTGTCAAAGGCAGAATTAAACTACACAGTGACCAAGAAAGAACCCCTACCTGTTGTCCACTCCTTAAAAAAATTTAGACATTACATTATAGGCTATCAGAGCTTTATACACATTGATCATACTACAATTAGGTATTTGATGAATAAACCAGATGTGAATGGTCGTATCATTAGATGGTTGCTCTTATTCCAGCAGTTTGATTTAACCATTATTGATAAACCTGGTAAGGAAAATGTTGTTTTTGACTTTTTCTCCAAACTAAATCTGCCTGTAGGTGAAGACAGAAGAGTGGATGATCAGATGCCAGATGAACACCTATTCGTTATCTTAGTACTCTCCCCATGGTTTGCTGACATAGCAAATTACTTGGTTTTAACAGAGTTCCCACCACATTTGTCCTCCAAAGAGAAGAGAAAGATCGTGAGGAAAAGTAACCATTTCACTTGGATTGGGGGCAATCTATTCAAACTTGGCCCAGATCAGGTTTTGAGAAGATGTGTAAGGGAGGAGGAAGCCTTTGACATCCTCTTGACCTATCATGATGGGCCTTATGGAGGACATTTTGCAGCAAAGAGGACTACCTTCAAAATTCTGCAAGCAGGATACTATTGGCCCACTCTTCATCAAGATGCGAGGAGGTATATCAGCCAATGTGATCGATGTCAAGGGATGGGGAAACCTACTCAAAAGGATGAGATGCCTTTGCAGCCTCAAGTGACTCTCGAGCCATTACAGAAGTGGGGCATGGACTTTGTGGGTCCTAACAACCCTCCTTCAAACCAGAAACAATACATCATTGTGTGCACTGATTATCTGACAAAATGGGCAGAGACAAGGACAATTAAGGCAGCAACTGAAGAGAAAGTAGTTGAGTTTTTTAGGGAGAACATCTTCTATAAGTTCGTATATCCAAGAGAATTAGTCATATATCAAGGAAGTTAGTTCACCTCCAATATGATTGAAGACCTGCTCACACATCATAGAATCAAGCACAGGACTTCCGCCCCCTACCATCCACAAGCCAATGGACAGGTGGAAGTCACCAACAGAGCCCTAGAAGGAATTTTGACCAAAGTAGTGAGCAGCAGCAGAAAATATTGGGCAGATTGTCTGGTTGAGGCCACCTAGGCTTATAACACCACATGGAAGACCACCACAGTGTTCACAACCTATGAGTTTGTCTATGGAAAGAAGGTTGTGCTGTCAATAGAATTTGAATACAATACACTAAGGATGGTAGCTCAGTTGGACCTAGATCTCAGCCATGCACAAAAGGAAAGGTTACTCTAGCTAAATGGATTGGATGAACAAAGATTGCAGGACCTTCTCCACACAGAGTTATTCCAGCTTCAAAGGAAAATATGGCATGAGAAACACCTCAAAGAGAAGCAATTCCAAGAAGTAGATTGGGCGTTGTTGTATGACTCAAGGTATGAAGATTTTAAGGGAAAATTGAGGACAAGATGGCTAGGACCGTACACAGTAGAAAAGTGCAATGACAATGGTTCAGTTCTGATCAGGACCATTGATGAAGAATCCATCCCCATGCTTGTTAATGGGCATAGGTTGAAAATCTAAAAGAAGCCCTTCTCCAAGCAAGAATTCATTGAAAATTTGAGTAAAACAGTGTTGGTAGACGAGAAACTATCTGCCTCCACTCCACCTACTCACTAAAAAAAATAGAAAAAGAAAAAATGAGGAGAATAAAGATCCCTAGGTGAAAACCTCCCCTTGGAGTAACCCAGGGCAGGAAGGTAGCGTGAAAACCTCTTGGAGGCACCCTAACTTAAAAAAAAAAAAATAGAAAAAGAAAAATTAACTTCTTCTTGAGTGCATTACAATTTGCAGGAGGACCAAAGAAGGAAATTGGGACATCAAACAAGCCGATTACATCTCTTCTAGAGCCTCTTCCATCGTTTCTATCTTGTTCCATCCCCTGGTATTGATTTTTCTGAAATCTGTGCATCCTACAGGAGGCACTGTGTGTTCTACTAGAAGCTCCCGTAGAAATCACAGAGAGCTCGAAATCATGTCAAGAAAAGGATCAAAGGGCTAGAAACTTGTCGAGAAGACCTGTGGACCCCCCTTACTACCATTCATCCTCATAACCCTCCATTCCATACTTGCACCACTACATTTCCACTCGCTTCTTTCTTCCCTGCACATAAAACACAGAAATCCTATTTCTTTTCTTTTTTTAGAAAAATAAAAAATAAACAAGAAGCATCCTTAACTCTTAACTATTGCATACCAACTGCTTTCCCATGAATGTCAGAATCTTCCTCAGATTCCTCTCAAGTCCCTGCTCAAGACCTAGCCAAAAGTTTAACAGGGAGAAGTAGCTATAGGAATTCCTGTAGGATTCTTATAGCCAATGATCCCTTTAAAAATCAAGCTCCAGAGGCAGGGTTAGTGTAGCCACAGATGTGTAGAATGCGCAAGGAGCAGGATCCTGATTGAAGATCACCTATACAAGGTTACTGAGCCACCAATCCAGAAGCCATGAGCGCCAGCAGCAGAAATCCATGGATAAAACGCCAAATTCTAAGCATGCAATAGCATGGCAACACGCAATTCTCGACTAACAGGTAAGTGACTAAACCCATTCCTCTGTTGCATGGGTATAGTTTAAAAATTGCATGGACAAATGAGATGGTTGAAATTGAACTAGATCATTCACCATCTAATTAGCCATCCTTGTCCAAATCAAACAACGCTTCGCAGTTGCACTCAGCATGTGTGTTTAGTCAACTCGCAAAAATCTCAGAACAGTTAGTGGAGGAATCCAACGGGAATGATGGAAATGACTGCAGTAGGTAGCATAAAAGTTCCATGATGACACTGTAGTGAGGACCTACCCACAGAACTCTCCCATAAGCTTAATTACGCTACAGTCGACCACCTTCACCACCTTTCTTCTCATTTGTGTTGACGTGCCCTTGACTGTAGCAACCTACCTACCACCTCTAGAGCCTCGAAACAGTGGAATTCTGTCATTTTCAAGACCTACCCACTTATCGGGCCCTACAGGAGCGGAAACATAGTCCTACAGGAGCCTTTCCACAAGAGGGCCAATGAGCAGCATCAGAGAGGAAAAATTCAGGATTTTATGGCAAATTCAAGCTTGAAGAGGTAGGCCTTGTGTAAACCCTCTCTGCATTTCTATCTCTACAAAGGGTGGTGTGATTTCAAGCAAGGTATTGAGTTGAAAAAAGAAGGAAAAGTGAGAGTAGAGTCTGCCTGTGTTTTTTTTTAGAATATATACAGTTTCTCCATTTGCTCTTTACACTGAAATATTGTCTCTTTCTCCTCCATGGTATTCTCCTATGTAAAGAGATGATGCAACTCTAGAAAATTAAGCTTGTAAAAAGTGAACTTACATTGGGTAGTCTTCTTATTTTGTAAAAGGGAAAAAATAGAGTTCTGTATGTTCTTTGTTTCTAAGATATTGTTTCCCTCGAATAGACAAAAAAAAAAAAGTAATGCAAGCCTAGAGAACTGAGTTTGGAATGAAGGAAAAGTTGCATTTTTCTTGAGAAGAAAGAAAAGATACTTGATGTGTCTTGACAAAAATCTCAGTTGTTCCTCTGTTTTTGGATTTGAAACTTGTTGCCTTCCTCCTCACTTGAGATATTCCAGTAGTCTCTGAACATCATGACAGGGGGTTTTATGAGGAAGTAGCCTCTGAATTCAACTAAGTTGCATGAATATCTATAAGTGGTCGCCCTCTTTACCAGAGCAAATTGGATTCCTTTCTTTGAAAAGTTTCATGGGTATGGTGACGAAGTCACAGAGGAATTTGCATTTTCTTTAAAACCTCACTCAAAAACCCATGCCACTGTCAGTTTCAGGGGTCTAACCATTGAACTGACACCGGAATTCATTAGTAGGGTCACTGGTCTCCCACTTGGGGTGCCCTGGAGCAAGGAAGAAAAACCACTAAGTCAAGTTGCCAAGAAGACCTTTTTCCAGCCAAATGAGCACCCTGTGGAAGACAAGAATGGCATCAGGAGAACCAGCATGCCTTACCCCTAGGATGAGGTTAGCTATCATATTATGAAATATGTCTCCTATGAAGGAAGATACAACATATCTTATGGGTATCATTTCAAAAATTTTGCATGAATTGAGGTATGGCATGGATCTCCCCACATCTCGAAAACTTAGTGTTCCCTATTTTCTCCTCCAATCCTTCATAGAATCTAGCATCAAATTGAAGGCAGGAGTTCCAGACCAATTGGCTCACCATGGGTTAATTAAATTGCTCATGGAATATGCCCTCCACACTTTCACAATTCCCATAGCTTGGGATATTTTCAGAAATATGACCAAGGAGTATGATATAAAATCCCTCACTTATGACCTTAATCCATATGAGAGTGAGGAGGAAGGAAAGACGGGGAAGCTGAGAAGGAAATCCAAGCAAAGAAGAAGAAACATGACACCAAGGGGGATAAGTCTAAAACAAAAAAAGAAGGAACCAAAAACATAGAAAGATAAGACCACAGAAAAGAAAAAGAAGAGGCCTATAACCAAAAGGAAGAAGCCTATGACAACTCAATAAAAGGTTACCACAGAAAAAGCAGAAGCTAAGCAAGAAGAGGAGCAAACCAAATCAGAGATAGAAGAAGCAAAAGCAGTAGAAACAGGAAAGATAGTAGATGAAGAAAAAGAAGCAAAGCAGGAATAAGTGTCTCTTGAGACACTAGCAAGGGAGGCAGCAGCTACTCTTGCTGCACTTAGCACTCCAACCAAGACCAAAGGAAAAAGGAAAAGACAACCATCCATGTACTTCAAGGCTTGAAAAGCACCAAAATAAAGATGGGAAAGCCTTAGCCACTTTCAAAGGAGTACATCATCATTGAAGATGCCCCTACTACCAAAAAGGAGGAATCTCCATCCAAAACCCCCATTACCTATGAAAGGGGAAGCCCTAGAGCTTCTACTTGGGAAGAAAGGATTAAACTTATGGATGCTAAAACAGTCCTACATGAGGTGCAGACCACTCTATAGGAGACATTGACAAAGCTTCAAGAGACTGAGAATCTTGAAAAGAAGGTAGAAGAATAGACCAAGGAGAAAGATAAGGCAAAAGAGATACTAGAGCCTAACCCTCAGCCTAGTTTAGGTTCTTATTACAACCTTCTGGAAGGAGGGAAAATCATCCCACAAAAGTTTCCACTCCCTCTTTTCTTTGAGCTAGAAAAGGAAAGAGTAAGGAGCCACAGATGGATGAAAATTGCAAAGTCCAAAGGGGTGGAAGACATTGGCCACATGGAGGGAAAGCTGAGAGAAATGGGCAGAGAACTGGCCACTATAAAACATGCAGAAGCAATTAGAATATCTCACTTGGAAGCAGAGAATGCAATGTTAAAGAAGCAGCTGCAGGGAAGGGAACCCCAGGCAAAAAATGAAATATTGATATTAAGGAGACAATTACAAGAAAGAGAAGCGCAGTTAGCCTGCATGGCCAGCTGGGCTATGGAATCATTGCAATGCAAATAGCTAGCCAAATCCTATGGGGTATACCTAAAAGATCAGTGCCTGCAGTTCCAAATCAAAACTCTGGCCTAGAGGGGCACCATACCTTTCGAGGATTATGGACAGTTCATAGATTTATGTGAAAACAGTTCAGTAGAGGACAGGGCGAAGCTGGTAGAGTTTTATTTACATAACATGGTCCTTACTGATATGAACCTATGGGACCCCAATGAGAGGTTGGGTGATTTGCAATTAATGGCCATGGCATCTTGGATGATTCTTGAAGACAAAAGAGCAACAAAAATTCAGAGGTTGATGGCAAAGGAAAAAAATGAACCTCTAATGATTAGAGCAGAACCATCACACCCTATGGCTCTTATTGGTGCCCACCAGCAACTTGCAGCTAATCGTCAAAGGGCCATTAAGTACATCAATGATCAAGCCAAGGATATTGCACATTTCGAGGACATGGATAGATTGCTTGGGGATGATTGCATTCACGCTTACATGAGAAGGTGGAACGTACTCCCCCATAGCCTATAGATCAGGGAGTACCACTCCCCAAATAGGATGAGAGAAGCCTTGAAAAGAGTGCCACTCTATAAGCTCTCTATGCAAAATTTGAAGGTTCATTGGACTGGTCTCAAGTTCAGTCCTCCACTGCTACTAGGACTACTGGAAGGTGTAAAATAAGAATAAGAACAAAACAGTGGGAAAAGGTGGATTTGAAAGCTACATTCCATGATAGAGAAGAGGATCTCACATCTGAAGCATGGAATGTTAGTGAGGTCATCAACGACATCAAGGATGAAGAGATGGATTAGTTTCTCAGAGGATGAGCAACACCTTCAGTACGGGGGTAATGATGAGCCCTAGAAATGGGTAATTACATGGGCTCATTTTTCCTCTTAATTCAACTTAATCCACCATTCTCATTAGTTTACTGCATGTTTTTTATTATATTTATGCTAATAGAGTGAATTGGGTTAGTCATTTTTCCATGTAGTCTAATGTGTGCTTTATGCAGATTTTTTGGTCAATTTTGGACAAAGTCAAAGGATTTATGAGCAATTGGCAGCCAATATTCGAGGAAAATAGGGGAGAGGATCTGTAGGGTGTGTCCCCTTCATTTATTACCCCTTACCTTGAATCCTCCATTAGAAACTCGGAGCACAGGCAGCCACATTGGTGCATCCAAGGGATAGCTAAGCAAGTAAAGAAGGACTGTTGTTTATCTTCAGTTCTGGGAAGCCGAGATCCTTGATTTTAGGAGGGCTATTGGAGGACTCCATTTGTATAAGTAAGTGGACTTAGAGCCTCAGTAGTTTAGCTAGTCAATAGTATAATTTTCACACTTTTGTGCAGCACTTGTTCAGCTCATTTTAGAGCTTCTTTTTTAGGACAGTTCATGTAATGTGACTATTATTTTTGATAATAAAGATGAAATATTTTCTGAGCCATCACTAATCCCTTTCATAGGGCTGAAGCTCTTGGGTTAGGGCTCAACCCAAGCTACCCAACACCTCTTTATTTGTACTTATATGTTTTTGCTTCAGTTCTTGAGTTAATTTCTATTACATAGATTCATTTTACCTTGTTTAGATTAGGTTGCTTTTAATGGTTTTCATAATTCCTTTTGTTTTAGTTGCTGAAGTAGGTTCACACAGTGACAGGATAAGATTCAAAAAGTCAAACAACTAGCCCTGATCTCTTTTCTCCCTTCTTGGGATCATGATTTGAGGTCTTGGCACCATTGCTGCCACCAAAAACATAGTTTTGCTCTTCCATGCAATTTCTAGTGTGATGACTTGATTCAAAAGTTAATGCATTTCTTCAGATTCAATTGCGTAGATCATTTCCTATTCTTTTACAATAGATCTCTCTACATTCTTCTCTATTAAAAGGTTATTGTTCAACATTTTCTGTTTGTTGGTCTGAAATTAGGTCAAGCTAGAGAAATTTTTGTTTTCATGATATAGCTAGTCCTTTCTTTGATCAGATTTTGTAAGTAGATGTGTAGATCTCTTGCAGGACACCTCAACTCACCATACATCCATAAAGTAGGTAGCAACAGCTCACTTCTCATAGATTTTCCAAGTCATTTGCAACATTTCACCAATCTACCCTAATTTCTGCATTTTTCTCCATAAGCTTCCCTCTTGCCATTTAAACAAATCCAACCATCATGTTCCCTCTTGATCTTCCTTGACAAGCTCCAGACACCTCAACACCTTCATCTAGCCTTTTTTTACCCTTTCCCACCATTTTTACACCTTCAAAACCTCCAAAACTAGCTCTCGGCCTCCTCCTGTAGATCCTCATGTAGATCCCCTGCAGCCTCCTGTAGAATTTCCTCTAAGTGATTTTTCGAAGTTTGGTTGTATGGGAAGCCTTTAGAAGGGTACTAGGGGCTTCTTAGGACCTCTCCACACCTTCCCCTACCTCTGTAAAAACCAAATCCATCCTCCATCGCCACCAAACCTCTACCACAATCACAATCAGATAAATTACAAGCATAATAATTTCACATAAAAACACTGAAAAAATACAAAAAAATGTTTTCTACTCATTTCCTTTCAGAAGTAGCTTGAATAGATACAATTTACCTTTTCAGTAGTCAATGGTACTCGTTTCATCAGTTTTCATCTCTTTTCCTGCAAAAGTAGGGTTAGTTAGAGAAATTAGGGTTTGTTAGGGTTTGCGTTACATTTCAGTCTTCCTTCTCTTTATAAAAATAGAATAGCCTCTATGGAGTTACCTTTCTTTCATCATGGTTAAAAGATTCTTATGGAAATTCATAGAAACTGGCTTGAGCTCCTAGTGATCTTGCGCCAGTTGACCAAGTGACAGCTTGCAGTAAGAGCTAGTACTTTTGCATATAGCACCATCGCTTCCAAGTTTGTTACGAACTACCGGGTTGATAAAAGTAAAGTAGGAAGCCCCAAGAGTTGCAGCATTATTGCTGCAATACTGGTGCTCACCAACATTGGTAGGGCCTTGGAATTGAACCTAATTCAAGATCAACTGTTAAAATTTATTGAATTAACCTAAGGAAGCATTGAAACTTAACGCTCACATTTAGTGGTCTAGGCTAGAGACATGTTCCGACATCTCTAAACCTAGCAGTTTCCACTTGCTTTGGCATTAGACAGTGCTAGTACAAACTTGTGCTCCCTGAACCATCGTGTATATAAAGGAAGACCCCACTAGGTCTACAATCCTTTATCCATAGGAAGCCGAGTCTTTCGCCTTGTAAACATGATACACCGAGCACAACATTTGAGGAGATTTCTTTCCTGTACTTCTTGGTTTGCTGGGAGGTATTCTGCAGTTTTAGGTTACCTGGTAATCCTTTATTCCTAGAGTACCTTGAGTAGTCATTTTTTTATCTTTATTGACTCTTTAAACTTAAAATATCATATGAGCACTTGTCCTTTTGAGCTCATTAGTTCCGAAAGCGACTAGAGTCACCTTTCATACTTTTCTTGACTCTTAAAATATGAAAAGGCAAAGTTTTGTTTCAGTGTCATAAAATTAACTGCCCACGAAATACTCCTAGTTAAAGTTATCTTCCTTAGTGATTCTTTAGGTTCGATTCCAATGGAACCATTTCTAGAGTCTACCATTCAAGGATTCCCCTTGGATGGGAATCCCGGTCATTTTCCATCTTTTGAAAATGTTGGTGCTCCTTATATGGTAGCGTTGTCCCTCCTTAGGTTAACCATTGGTTTACCTGTCTAGTTATTTTCGACCTCGGTTGTCCCGAGTGTCTCGACTCCTACCCAAAAATCTCCCTCATTTGAATCACATCACATTGATTCTAAAGTTGACCTCTCACCTTCTTCCCCTATTTCTTCATCTTCCTCTTCTACTTCAACTTGTGAAAGTTTCAAATCTAGTAACCAGGAGGCTAAGAAGAAAAAGAAGAAGACCAAGAGGAAGAAGTCAAGTAAGCAAGAGGCAGACCGTGCAGCTATTGATCTAAACACACTTCTTGTATACAAACCTTTCGATCCTCCACAGAAGGTTAAATTCCCTTGCAAGTTGTGTAAGGGTGGTCATCTCCTTCGAGACTTTCTTGGAATCCCCAGAGTCTTAGAGGCGCGGTCTCAAGACCTGAATCGACCATCCTTGTCAACCTCTAGATATCATGTCGATGATACAACTTCAACTAACGATGATAAGAAGAAAGGGAAGATTAGATTCCCCTGTAGGTTATGTGAAGGAGAGTATCTTCTTCACCTTTGTCCTCTTATGGATAAAGCTTCCAAAGTTTTGGAAAACTTTGTAGCTCCTCAACCCCAACTTCGTGTTGGTTATCAAAAGATTTCTTCTCACCTTCTCCCAGTTGGTAAAGAGATTGACTTGGATTAATCTTTGGACCATCCTGCTCTACCTGAGCAAGACTCTCTTGTGTCTATTCCTGACCAACCATTGGTTGAAAAGAGTGTCAAATTACTTCCACCACCAATTTATCACTATGTTCTGGAAGAGAATGGTGATCATGTTGCTCATGTTCTTCTCATCTGCTCAGATTTTCATGAACTGAAGAGTGGCCCTCCCATCCCAGTTTTCTAGGAGAGTCCTTATCCTATTCCTATACAACATGGAGGCAAGCATATGATACTCCAACCAAGTATTTCTGTCATTTCTTTTGATTGGAGTCAATTGACTACTTTTTGCCTCCCATCTTATGTGCCTTTCTAGATCACAGTAGAATCCTATAATATGGTAGTACATGGAACTATATTAGATGAAAGCGTGTATGTTAACATCATGTCTTCTTCTACATGGAAACCTTTGGGCTCCCCACAGCTTGTGCTTGTCACCTAGAATCTTTTGGCTTTCAACAGAGGAATCAGTCAACCCTTGGGGGTCCTTCCAAAGTTCCCTACTACTTTGGGAGGAAAGACCATCTATATAGACATGATGGTAGTCCAAGGTTCTTTAGATTTCAATCTTCTCCTTGGACACAACTATGTTCATGCCATGGGATCTCTTGTTTCTTCACTTTCTTGTGTGGTTTATTTTCTGCATGAAGGGGGAATAGTGACCATTGATCAATTGTCATTCATTGGTCACTAGGAGCATCCTTTGCAACCATCATCCCCTATCGTCTCTTGTTTCCAAGGACTACCTTCCCCACCACAGGTCAATTATGTGACTACCTGTTTTGTCTCCACATCTGCTGATGATCACACAGATGATGTACTGGGGGCATTGGAAACTGATCTGTCTTTGGTACCAAATGAAATGTATTCTTCCCAGAGCATGGTTCTTCCATTTAGTGAAGACCTCTTGGGAGCTATGTTCTTGTATGGTCCATGATCAGATTAATGAGGATAGTTCTTTTTCTTGTGTCAACCTCGTTAAAAAATGAAACAAAGGGTGTGAGCATAATTTTTTGTCTTGTGTCAAGCTCGTTAAAACATGAAACAAGGGTCTCGAGGATAGTTCTTTTACTGAGTCAACATAATTAAAAAATGAAGCAATTCCCTTTTCCAAATCGAGTCTTTGATTAAGATCTCGTAAAATCCCAGTTGAGTCTTTCCAGGATTTCGAAAGTGAACCTTCATTCGATCCACCTAGTTGATTAAAATGAAGCTTGGGGGGCATGTACCTCGATTGATTCGTTATGCTGGGGGATGCAAAATTATAGAAAGAATAGTTTTTCATTTCAAGCTTGTGTAAACATGAAACCGAATCCAAGCGGAGTTCTCCATGGTTCAAGCTTGTGTAAAAATGAACCCATGCCCAATTTACATCTCATGATTGCCATTTTTATTAGCTAAATGAGTCTTAGTTGTTTCCTTCCATTGCCACCATCTCTTTGGCCGATCATATGCTTTCACTTGGTTGTTTTTCCTTTCCTGAGGGACTACAGTGATGAGTGGTTTATTAGCCAACCTCTTAACCATTACATGTTTTGAGCAGTTCCATCATTGTCGGAACTAGTTGCTACCATTTTTACCACTCTTTCCTCCAAGACAAGTCATCTTTAAGCTCTTTTCTGACTCGTAAAAAATGAAAAAATCATTGAGTATTTTTCCCTTTTTGACTCATTAAAAGAAAATAAAAATAGGGAGTCCGCTTTCAAGATCTTTTCCGACCCTTTAAATGCAAAAAGGTTGTCGATATCTTGTAGTTTTGAACTCGTTTACAGATGCGAAATGTCATGTGCTCAGTATACGTTTCCCCCTTTTTCGGGCTAGGATGCACTATTTACGAAAAAGGTACTCCTTGACTAAAATAGTCAAAGGTTCTCTCAAGTATTGTTTTCTACCTTTTCGGGCTCGAGAGACACAAATGTACAAAAAGGGACCATGTGGAGTTTTCTTTTCCATATCTTTTTCAAACTCTCTAAACATGAAAAAGATATCAAGTTACACCTTTGTCAAACTCGTTAAAATATTAAACGACATCAAATTCATCACCATGACGAACATGAGCTTCTCCTTCCTAGGGCTCATTAAACTTACTAGGTTTGATTCATCCAAAGGATGGACTTACAGTGCAAGCACATGCTATCCCCTTCAAGCTTGTGATTAAAAATAATTGGGGTATTTGCAAGAAATGGTGGGGGGAAATGGGAAATTCTATCATATGTGTCAGCAACTCACTCTTGAACATGACACTTTGTGCTTCATGTCGAGATGGGATATCCTCACTTCATCTTTGACCTTCCTGGGTTGGGCCGTTTATTTTTTCCTTCCATTTGATCTCTGCCACGTCATCATACAACCGATCCTATGGATCCAAAAGCTGCCAAACTTCCAGTCGTGTTGCCAATATGTTCAAGAGTTGTCCTTCTGAATTTACACTTACCCATGATTCTATGTATCATCCAAAATCATTTTTCATCCCTTTATCTCGTGTTGACAATGTGGGATACATCATGGCCCTCCTTTGATGTGGTCGCCTCCAGTCGAATTTAGCTCATTATCTAGGAAGTTGATCGAGAGACTCTCTTCCAGCAGCTTAGAGCTTGCATGCCCTAATGGCAAGTTCTTCGCACTCGACGACAAGTTCACATCATTGGCTTTCGATCAGGTGATTTCATGGGTGTTCGAATTCAGTTCCTTTATTCACATTCCATGAATTGTGTTGGTAGTACCTTGAGAACCATGGTCATTATTGGTGGTTTTTCTTGTGCTTGTTAATAATTTACATCATCGGCTGGTAATCAAGCGATTTTTCTATCATGTTTGATGTCAACACATCTATTCACATGTTAGGATCTGTACTTTGATCGGGTCATGTTGGAGCACAAGACCCTGGGCTCAGCTTACTAAAGTCCAAGTTACAAGGTGGTGTGACATGATTGTGATGATATGCATGTCTCTTTCCGATGGATGGTTGCGACCATACCATGAGTAGTCATATGTGATCCTTCTCATTATTGGATGGTTGCGACCATACCTTGGTTTCGATATGATCCTTTTTATCGGATGATTTCACCTATGCTTAGATCCATTTACATTATCATTCTATGGATGGTTGCATCCATACCATGATTCATGTATCATTTGATAGAGTTTTCAGTAATGTATATGTATATGTACTTTCTTGCAGGTTTTCCGAAGACAAACTTTGGTTCCCCGCACTGATTCATAAATCATTTCACCTCTCACTCTAGTTCATCCTTCACGCTTTAGGGGGCATCTATTAAACATCATTTTCTCACTGTCCCTGTACTCCCCATTCCATGATCTTGGAGGACCTCTACAGTGAACCCTACATGCTTTCCCCTCATGTGCATAACAATTCCCTTTTGCATCATTTCCCAAAAATCTTATGTTTTTCCTAGTTTACAAGACCGGCGCTAATGACCCATGTCCTCCTTGTGCCGATATGAAGGGATTACAACTGTCCCTAGCACTGACCAGAGAAACTAAGCCTTGTTCTAGTCACGTTGATCCGCTTTTGGAAAGTTTTTTAAAAAAGGACTCGAAGCTTCCAGCTCTAGAAGCTTCGTAACAGAAGTCTGGTAAATGGTTGAGCCAGATGGAGTCGAGGATGTCAGTTTGAGCTCCTTTCGCCTATTAGGATGGAACTACCTCTAGAGATAAGACCTTATCCCATGAGAAGAGGAACCATCTCCCTTCCATCCATGCTATATAAACCTCCCTTTTCCCCAAGCAAAAGCTAGTTCTAAATAGGCTCTGGTTAAAGTTTTGATTGTGGAGTAATCAACAAGTTATTCATAGTTGTAGCTCTCTAGTTGTGTGTGACGAAGAAGTGTGAATTTGGTTTAGTGTGAAGATTAAAGGGAAGAGTCTTAAAACTACCATTGTTGAGGGCATCATGGAATGCTAACATAAGTGTATGGGAACCCAGATTTGTCGGAGGATAACAACAACGTCAAGACAATGGTTGTAATCTCTTCTTGATTTAATATATATGCAACTATTGATTGATATCTTTCATAATATGTCATCTCACATGTTTATGGCTTAATGTTTCTTGACTTGTTAAATAGGTTGAATACAATTTGTCTATTATCATGATTGTTGTTCATTGTTCTTTACTTCTTTTAGGTGCTTGAAGAAGGAAATGGGAGATAGCTGGAGTGAGGAAGAAAGACCATAACCAAACGGGA
This sequence comes from Pinus taeda, assembly GCA_000404065.3. NCBI lineage: Eukaryota > Viridiplantae > Streptophyta > Pinopsida > Pinales > Pinaceae > Pinus > Pinus taeda. The sequence goes on along the minus strand of APFE031589227.1, from coordinate 48,490 downwards.
TAAGCGTACTAAGAGGTAGGCCCTCTTAATTGGTTTTAACCTAAGCAAATCATCCATAGAATGTCTTGTGTGTGGCTCGACCCGCTCTTGCGCTAGAGGATTTTTTTGTATCCGCACTTACAATTTTACTTCACCATAGACCCCCACCATTGTTTCTTTTCAGTTTCTTTAATTGTAGCACAACTTACTATTTTTGGCAATTTTTTAGGTCCAAAACTTCCTAAGCTATTTTGAGAGACTAAAAGACGCTTTTAGGTGAAATGGAGAGACCAAAAAAGTCTTGAAATATTTAGTTGGTTTTCTTTCAGCGAGATCTTCGAAACGAGGTATTATGATAGCCAAACAGAGATCGTATGCCAAAGTTATGACCTCAGGAATTTGATGTACCAATTTACCCAAATGGGGCCCACAATTTTGGCACTTCATCTCCTAGAGTTATGTTTTTGGTAGGGTTTTCCAATGTTTCTTAATAATAAATAGGCCTTTGAGCCTCATTGTAACATAGTTCAGACGCATGTAGCTTCCACATCTCTTCTCAAAGACAAGCTACCATCCCCCAAGATAGTTTATTTTTATTTATGTATGTAAGCATATTTCAGTTCTTTGATATTAAAGAAATAATTTTTTTATTTTATTGAATCTTTATGTATATGGATGTTTTTGTATTTCATTGTGTCCCTGCATAAGTTCATATCAGTGGTATTAGAGCGGTTAAGATTGAGCAGAAGTTTAAACAGAAGAAGCGGGACTTTCAATTTCCGAATCCGAAGTAAGGAAAAGGCACCCCCAAACCATAGAGAAAAGGACAAAGCGAAGGTGGGATGACCCAAGACAACCCACTGAGGCCACAAGGAAAGAACAACACCACAAAGACAAGGAATGACACATGACAATGGTGTGAGTTCCATAAGAGCTCCACCAACATTACAAATGAGTTTCAAGCCAAGAAGTCATTGGTGGCCTAGCTGAAGGCTTCTGAATCAGATGCATCTTCTGACTTTGAGTTGGATCCTAACAAGGGGAATAACAAAGGGAAGCAGATCATTGACGTAGAGCCAAATTCTACCATGGTCATCACTAAGATCTAGAAGAATGATCCTAAAGATCCATAGGAGGGGAACGCCTCTTCCACTCATAAATGTGGGTGAATGGTTCTCCGCTACAATTCATTGTCGATGACAACAGCCAAAAGAACTTCATTTTAGTGCAGGTCATGAAGCATTTGGGCCTACCGACTTTAGCACATACGTAGCCATACACCATTGGATAGCTTCACCAAGGACGAGATCTTTGCGTCAACCAGCAGTGTCACCTTCCCTACAACATGAAGCCCTTCACGGATGAGGTACTGTGTGAGGTTGCTCATCTTGAAATTTGTGATGTATTGTGAGGACAACCATACTTGTGGAAGCGACATGTTGTATATGAGTCTATACCTCACTCTGTGATTATTACTTTGGGCGATAAGTTGTACAAGATACCGAAGTTAGTGTCGCCAACCACCATCTCTTTGATCACTGCAAAGCAATACAATAAGATAATTTCCTAGAACATGAAATTTGTTTTCCTTATGATTCTCCCTCAGGGCAAGAAGAAGGTTATGGCCACAACTTCCAAATAGGGCTCCTCCATATCAAAGCAACAGATGGACAAGGTCACGGAGGAGTACAGCGACATTTTGCCTCACCTACAGGGGTACCTCTATACTTTCAGGTCAAGCACTCCATCAATTTGACCCTCGGTGTGCCGCTACCCAATGGACTGATCTATCGATGCTTTGTTCTGGAGAACGGTGATATCAAGAGGTAGATTCAGGAGTTGTTGCAAAAAGGGAAAATCGAGCCAAGCTCATCACCTTGTGGGAGCCCTATTGTATAGGTACAGAAAAAGGACAGGACATATAAACTTTGTATTGACTATCACGCACTAAAAAAGATCACTGTTTGGAATAGGTACCCAATCGCACAGATTCATGACCTTCTTAACTAGCTTAAGGGGGCCAAACATTTTAGCAAGGTTGACTTGAAGTCCAGTTATGACTAAGTGCCTATCAAACCCTCCGATGTGTGGAAGACTACTTTTTGGATAACGAATGCCTTCGCAACCTTCATGAGATTGATGGATGACATCTTGTGACCCTTCACCAATGCATTCATGGTGGTGTATTTAGATGACATCTTGATCTTCAGCCAGAGTTGGGAAAAACACCTCCACCATATTTGACATGTCCTTCAAACCCTGTGACAACACAAGTTGTGTGTTAATTTGAAGAAATGCACTTTTGGCATGACCCAGGTTCAATATCTGGGGTACATCATTGATGAGCAAGGTGTGCATGTGGACCTAACCAAGATACAAGTCATTCAAGATTGGCCAGCCCCAACCACTCTAACAGAGCTCCACAGCTTTCTGGGTCTTGCCAATTTCTATTGCAGGTTCGTGTTGGGGTTCTCTCATATCATTGGCCTTTAAGTAAAGTCACCAAGGGCTGAGTGAAAGCAAAGCTGTTTTGGTCTGACTCCCAATAGAAGGCATTTGTTGAGTTGAAGCATCGCCTGTTAGAAAATTATATATTACGGAGCAATGTAACACATAAAATATTGCAGAAATATAAACACAGAAAACGCACAAAACAAGAGAGACACAGATATACGTGGTTCACCCAGTTTGGGCTACGTCCACCTCGAACAGCCAGTCCTTCCTTTCTATTATCCAGCAAAATGAAGAGACACAACCTACAGCAAAGCCACTGTAATATCCTCTGTTTTCTCTCACAGTCTCACCTCTCTGCTTCTCGCTCACACACAGAATACACATCTATATCGCCACCTCAAATACAATACCCTCATACAAAGAGAGGGGTTGCCTTCTAGGGCAAAAAACCCTAAACTAAACATAAGTTCTACCGTCAGATCATCCGCCTAATGAACGGATCAGATTGACTAGAAATTACTATACTTTTACAAGGCAAATTTACATTTGTTTTTT
>APFE031589227.1:0-24145 GCA_000404065.3 Pinus taeda | reverse complement strand
CCCATTAAACAAATAAAAAAATATACTAAAAGGAGTTAAGAATGAATAGTATGATAAAATACATAAAAGCACGAAGGATCAAGAAAATAAACTCTAATGATGAATAAATCAACAACAAATACTATAAAAAGGATGCAATACCTACATAGATAAACAAACAAAAAAAATAAATCCCAAAAAGAAGCCTAAAAAACTAGGAGGACAGGACAGGGGCCCAACTTCAACTAATACTCCAAACATCATCTCTATTCTTAGTTTTTGAGTTCCAAATCCTATAACATTTTTTAAATTCAATAAGGATACAATTTTCAACTTTCTTGTATGGCTTACTCTTATTATAATTTGGAACAAGTACAAAGAATCATAGCTAAATACCCTAAAATCATTAAGAGAAGGGTTTTTTTACACAATGGTGTTAGAATATTCTTTTCCCATAAACATAATAGAAAAAAATATCCTCAACTCTTCAATATTCTCTTATTTTCATAATTGTATTTAATCACTTATTAACGATATATTACAAAAAAACAATTCATGGATCGTTAAGAATTTTTCTCCTTTCCAATATTTTCACACACATGACACCTCTTTGGAAAAAATCAATGGAGTGTGTCTTTCCCACTAGAAATCAAGAACACTACAAATTAAAAACCATTCATAAAAGAGAGATTTTATTAAATCCTCTCTTGCCATAAATGCATAATAATACCCCAGATATAAAGTAATAAGAGCTAACTATTTAACTGGGAGACCACCATAAAACATCTGCCATGGAACCATCCCATCTAGATAGTCAATGGTTCCATATTCTTTGTTATGATTTATGAAATTCCTATGTTCAGTGCTCTTCGTCCCTTAGAATACATACATGGTACCTACTAAATTCCCTCTTCTTATTTAGTTCATTTTATTTTTGGTTGAACCTTGCATCTTCCTTGCTAGCTCGTTTTATTTTTGGTTGTACCTTGCATCTTTCTTTGACTGGGAAAGCCAAGAAAATAGGAAAAACGCCAATTAACTCATTTGATCCAATAAAAGACTCCATTTCCTACGCATATCCGTAAGCTACAAAAGAAAGCCAATTGCAGTAAAGGCATAGGCAGTCCACTAGAAAGGCTAATTTTTTTTGAATTAGGGCCAAAATTTTCCCAATTAGGGAGACCAGAACGCACACCAACTCAAATGGATATTTACTTTCATCATAAGGAGATGAGAAAGCGTATCCACAATATTCCAATCGAGCCCACTCTCATTCCTTAAGTCGATCCAGCCCATACCATTTCTTTCTAGAGTGGGAATGTGCACCAACTCAAATGGGTCTTTACTTTCATCATAAGGAGACAAGAAAGCGTATCCACAATATTCCAATCGAGCCCACTCTGACATTCCTTAAGTCAATCTTGACCATACCATTTCTTTCTAGAGTCTATCCCACTCTAGCATTCAACTTACTGCTCTTATGTAAAATGACTACAAAATCAGATGCGCATGGATGAGAAGGGGATGGATGTATGGGCATGCAACAGTGTTAAGGAAAATGTATTAATGGGCCTATAGCATTGGAAATATTGGTTGCCCATAGAAACTTCACAACTAAGTACCAAGCCATGGAAAGTTTTATTTAATGCTCGACACGAGAATGCGTGGAAAGTTGGGTCAAATTCAACATGCTTCGTGTGTGTCGGCCCATGTGGAGAGATTTTAAATGTGTAGTCTAACGAGCCGGAGGAGTTTTCCTGAAAGTTATAAAAATTCAAGTTATATTTAGAGAAAATCCAGCAAGGACTTTTGTAGATTTTAATTGTGTAGTCTAATGAGGCGGAGGAGTTGTCGGGAAAGTTATAGAAATTCTAGTTATACTTAGAGAAAATCCAACAAGGATTTTTGTAAATCCAAGTTATAGTCGTTAAACTTCAAAATTTTAAGTGTTATAGATGATTTTGATGGTGTTGAATCCATTTCCACCATCAAAAACACGATTCACAATGTCTCTACAAGATTTAAAAAAAAAAATTGCCCAGATTCAGGCCACTTTTAGTCATCTGGGCAACTCCTTCACCTCATTAGACAACTCCTATTTTAATGTTATTGTCTATGCAAAGACGAAAAATCGGTCAGCATGTGACAGTAGACATGTGTGTTTTTCACAACTGTCCTGGACACCAGGTTACTCGACAACAAACAATAAATCCAATGCTATTGGGTATTGAATGCCCTCTAAGAGACAATATTTAATGCACTCTGATAGCTTCATGGGACAGCCCTGGTCGTTCTGCCAGATACATACATGGAAATATGTAAGATTCCTAGGATGCAACAGCCATAAGAATTTCGACCCACCTCCGCCTTGATTGCCACCACCACCACCAGTCCGTAGGAGCGCTAGCATATACGATAGAGGATATACAACATACGCATTTAATTGGCATATTATTTTGAATATGAAAGCTCGCTCTCAAATTTTTAATTTCTATAACTGTAACCGCCTGGAGGGTGCAGCAAAAAGCTACCCGTCCTGCTCTCTAGAGGGTGCAAAAAAATGCGGTTTGGTGGTGTCGGTGGTGCGAAGGTGATGCCAAGGTCTCAAATCGTCAGCGTCGTGGTAGCACTACTTTTGATATGCTGAGGACTTATTTGGCATTGCGCTCATTGCAACAATTGCATGAAGACGCTGAGGCGCAACAAGATATACAATCTATTCTGTTGAGGGGGAGAGCAACTTCTTTCGTGATTGTAGTTACGAGCCCTACCTGTGAATACACAATTCCTCTCATGCTGCTAAATATTTCATCTCACCCACGGTAGCCAAACAGTGATACATTAGTCTCGATCTCCTTCGTGAATTCCTGGAGATGAATATTTATCTAGATGGAGGGAACGGTACTTTCTTTGTACTCAAGATGCCCAGAAGTTGCTGAGGTTTTCTTTAAGTTTAACTATTGAGGTCAGAATTTATATCTACATATGTAGTGCAATATATTTTCATTGAATTTTTTCTTTGTTTAAATTTGTTGAGTTTGTTTCTTCTCAGCAACTTTGCGTAGTTACTTCCTCCAGAGATCACACATTTTCATTTATTATATCTTCTGTATTGTGTGTTTGCAGGTTTACATTTATAGGTAATGGCACATACAACGCACTACTAGTTATTTTATTGTGAATTCCAGAGAGGTTTACAATTGCACAGTCTCGGTTATGCCAGATAAATTTACACTGCATAGTCTCGGTTTCAGACGAAAAATTTAATCATTGCTTTGGAAAAATTATTGAGAATACTGGATCTTTCTACATACTTTTTCAAACATAAAAGCGAGAAAATACTGAGAGCCAGAAACAACTGTAATAGATCTTTGAAAGAAACTCTGGCGAAATGCGAAATTGTTTTTCTTTTTTCTTAAATGATATCTGTTGAAACTTTTACAGGTTCATGGGTTCATAAGATGTCTAAGGTGGACCATTTGTAATTTTGCAAATGATTTATAAATTTTCAAGTCATGTTTTAATATATTATGGAAATAGAATTGTTATATATCTATATATGTTTTGGTCGTAATGGTTGTGTAGAGGTCATATTTGATTTTAATTTTTTTAAAGGTTATATATAAAAATTTGAATGAATTTTTTTTTTTATTGAAATGTAATTTTTAAAATTATATAAAAATAGATTTAGTATTATAAATATTTATTTATATAAGTTTTCTCAATTTTATATTTTTAAAATAATCTTTATTATAATGTATTCGATTTTTTTGGTTTGGAATCTCGGTAAATAATTTTTATTTTTATTTTTTTGTGAAATTTTGATTATTTGTTATTTGAAATTTATTTTTGACTATAGAAATTTAGAATATTAACAACTCTTGTACATTTTGATTGGAAAGAGTTCACAAATCAATATTATAATTCCAATAAATCTTTACTAGATTTTAAACCTTTTTACTAAAAAAAATATACTCAAAAAACTTTTAAAACATATCATAAAATCAAACCAATTTAAATGTATGAACAACTAGTAAATAAATAGAATTTTTTAAAATGAATTTTAAAGAGGATATTCATTGATTTAAAAAAAAATGCATAGGCAATCTGTGATTGAAAATTTTTAAAACCAGGAGGATTCAAAAGATAAATCAAATACAAAAAATTCTATTAAAATCAGGTCCCAAGTAAATCGGCAAACTGAAAAACATATGATCAAGCATATATTAAAAAAATTCAAGTAGATATTCTTCATCAAAACATTAAAATTCCACACTCATATTTCAAGAGCTTCTGAAATTCCTAAATGGATACTATGGTTCAAATGGATTCTACAACATAGAACCATCACAAATAAATCACTATATGGATTCCATGTTCCACATTTGAATATCCTTTAAACCCTCACAAAAATCTCCTAGCTGGATTCTAGGAGATTTGCTAATAAATATTTTATTTATTTTCTCTACTCCCGCTTTTTTTTTTAAAATAGATAGGCATCATTTTTCTCTCTAAACTATATATCTTGATCATGTATCTCTAACTTTTACATAAAATATGTCATTTTACTTCTAGTCACTCACCGAAATCAAAATTTAACATTTTCTATTTAATCTTTCTAGACAAAAACTATCTTAAGAAAAAGATCATGTATCTTTAACTTTTACATAAAATATGTCATTCTACTTCTAGTCACTCACCAAAATCAGAATTTATTATTTTCTATCTAATCTTTCTAGACAAAAACTATCTTCAAAACAATTAATTTGCAGAGAAAACTACATAGTTGTGGCTAAATCATGAAAAAAACACAAAGTGGCTAAACAATATTTATGTTCTCAGAACCATGGCGAGATCCATTTAAAAATGGAGAGAAATATATCTTCATGAGTGACATGTTGCATATTTCTACACAGAATCTACTCTATAATTATGTTCCCTATAGATATGAGAAAATGACAAATTGCTTTTTTTTTTTTAACATTGATCTTATCCAATGCATCTAGTTTATGAGCATTGGTAGTCCAAATGTTGATGTCTTCATTACTCAATCTATAATCACTTTGAAATCTTTGAAAATGTCCATAGAAGCAATTCCAAGTCACCATGCACAAAATAAAACCACCAAAAAAATCTAAAAACTCTACTCTATTATAGAAGCAATTGCAAGTCACCTTGCACAAAATAAAACCACCCCAAAAACTAAAAACTATACTCTATTATTTTTGTTCTCACACCATTTTTCCAAGAGATAAAAATCTCCAGGCTTCAAAACAACATAAACTTCGCTACCACATTCCAACGACATCAAAAAAACCTACTAATTTTTTTTCCACATATACTCCAACTAGTAAACCCTTGTAGAAAATTTCTTGGTTTTCCTCCCAATCTACATATAAAAACTTGTTATCTTCAAGCAAGTGTATCTTACATCTAACATATAAAAACTTGTTATCTTCAAGCAAGTGTATCTTACATCTAACACTATCGCTCCCAAAATATATGCATTTAGGCTTCTCCAAATACCCATAGAATGTAAAAAACAGAGTCCTATAATCTCATTTATAAATTTTACAAATTACACTATTAAAATAAATAAATAAATAAAAGTTCTCTTTCTAAATTAAAAGAAAAAAATACAAAAATACAACCAATGTTTTTAATAATACCTTTACTACCACTATGATTCATAAATGAACTATGATGTACTTTCACCCATTGATGTCACGCTAAGCCCATTTTGGTGACACAAGTACAGTTTTAATTAGTTATTCATTTTTTAAACATATGGACCAATTAAAGTATAGTGCTTCATCATTGCTTTAGTGGGGAGAGTTCGACGTTGTGACCGGCTACGTGTGCTCAAATCCCATCAGCGAAACTATTACTTCTAATTTTTCATTTTTTTAGTATTTTTTTAAATTCAGTTATTTTTCAAATTTTGAAAAAAGAGTAGGCGAGTCTGAGAAGAGTTGCATTAGGAAAAAAAAGCTAGGGGAGGGACATCAATTGTTGCGTGTTTTTCTACCATGATATTAAACGATCATCTCAGTGTTGAAAGGATTGTATGACATGTGTCTAACACATCATCTCACTTGTCGTGGTAGCTGGGGAATTAACACCCGCCTCATTTCTCGTGTTTTTCCTCCTCTTTTAGGGTTTAGCATTTACTGCATTTCGAAGGTTGTGTTATTTTGCTTGGTGTTGGTGTGTGGGCATTCTTCTGCCCCATTGTTCTTCGATCAATGCCTTGATGTTGGTCAACATACACTTGGTGATTGCGTTCTACTGGTTTCATTACTCAGAGAAGTGGTTTGTGTGCTAAGAGAAGCAGTTTGTGGGGGATTCAGGGGTTTGAATGTTGTGATTCAGGGCTTCATTTTTTATGCCTCGTTGCTCCATGGTTGTGGTGCACCAGCGCTTGGTACAGTTGTTCGTTGTGGATCAAGCCCTAAATTTCCATCAACTCAGCAATGGACACGGTGGACATGGGGTTTTCGCACTCCAATGGGTTTTCTCGAGGTTGAGTTCTCTTGCTTGTAGAATTTTCTGGCATTTTCACTGGTGCATTTGCAATTATTTTTAACACCTTTGTGATTTTTGCGACAAGTGAGCATGGTTGGGTTCGCAGATGAGGTGTCATGAAGGGTTGAGGTCTTCAACACTGATGCAACATGGTTTGTGTAGCTTGGTGGCTTCGTCGATGACTGTCTGGTAGGATTAAATTCCTAGAAGTTGTTAACTCTGTGTTTTTAAACACATTCAAACCATGGGAAGTTTGCGCGGTTTGGTGTTTTTATGTTTACGGTTCACTGTAAATTTTGCATAGTGTTCAGTGTAAATTTTTCTCAGGGTTCACTGTGATTTTTTCTTGGGGTTCACTATACATTTTGTAGGGTTTTTCTGAACGGGGTTCACTGAATTTTTTCTTGGGGTTCAGTGTAATTTTTCTAGGGTTTTATGCTTGAGGTTCACTATAATTTTTGAGGGGTTTTATTGCTTGTGTGTCATTTTAAATTTTAGGAACCCTCATCTTTTGAGCTTGATTACCAAAGAGAATAAGGCATTTTGATCTTGAAAACCTTCTTTGCTGACATTCCATGGCCCTAACAGTGCTTTGGGCAGAAAATAAAGATATAAAAGCGCTACTTTCTTTGGGGTTTTATATATTTCTCAAGGTTGTTCATTTTATCTTTCAAAAGTTGTCAAATCCCCCACCTAAAGGTAGTAATTGGGCCCTAATCCGTTGCACATTCTATGATTACTTCCATCTCACGAGGAAGATTTTGGGGTTCACCTTCATCTGTCATGTTGCAATGCTTATAGTTCAGCGAGGGTAGTCTTTTTAGCCATATTTTTCAATTTCTTCTATTTTCTCCACATATATAAATATGCATTGCAATATGGCTAGATATGCCTCTATAAGGACCTCTACCCCAACCTTCCCATTAGAGGTATTAAACTTTCTAAAGATCCATGCTGCAATATCTTGGTGTGTTATGCAGAGCGATTGATTTAAAAGAACTCAATGAGACAAATGAGAGGAGATATAACATGGGTAACTCGCAGGCCTACCAGCTGAATATCTCTTGCCCATTCTAGAATTTACGACTTGGTCTTTCAATAGTTTTGAGCCACTCCCTAGGGTACCTTGGACATTGCAAATTCCACTATAATTTGGTCTAATTTGTTTTCAATTTTTGTGAACTGTGTCTTTTGTTGTTATCTATGTTTCTTTGGTGAACTCTTCCCTGGAAGGAAGACTTAAATTGGACATTGATCTCTCTGTTGTTGATGATCTGATCTATGCTACTTGTAACCTCTTTTGTTTTAAGTAATGAAAGTAAGGTATTTTTTCCTTCTTGCAAGAAAAAGGGTGAAGTATAGCCGCTTTGCTCAATTTTCATTTACATAAATCTCATTTTGATTTGGTCTTAGCCATAATCATGAAATTCGTAAGAAAAAGCCTCACAGTTGTTTGACAACTTCATAGTTTCTATCTCCTTGTTGAAGGCTTGTATTTGAAAAATCATCCTTAGAGAGGGGCCTTGATATTAAACCTCCTTACAATTAACTTATGCCTGAAAAGGTAGAAAGTTATACAGATAAGGTTTAGCTCAAATGAGGTTGTAGTTTGCTCAACAATTTAATCTACACTTGACACTCATATTTAATCCACTTGTTTGTCTCAATTTTGTATGATTATATACATTTCAGTTGACTAATAAGTATTGACATGAGTTGTGGAGTTAAAAAAACCTTGGGATAATTTTTTTTCTTAATTTGTAATACTGAGGAAGTTGAGGATGAGTTCTTGTCATCCATTATGTTTGTTCCACCTTTTGTTCTCTATTCATAACAAGACAATTGTGAATCTGTTTGATTACCGGGTTTTGAATCTGTTTGATTCAATGGATTCATGGAAAGTCAAGTTTTTAATAGATTGTGTGGTATTCTTTCTTGTCATCCACTGTGTTTTGATTGCATTTTCTTCTATGGTCATAACAAGACAGTTCTGAGTTTGTTTTATTAAAAAATGTTGAATTTGTTTGATCCAATGTAGTCATGACAGATCAACAAAATTGAATTGAATTATGTGGTATTCTTTCTTGTCATCCACTGCATTTTGCTCACAATTTCTTCTCTGGTCATAACAGGACAACTGTGAATTTGTTTGATTAAAGAATTTTGTTTTCTTTTATTTAATGGACTCATGATGTTTATAATTAACCAAATTGCAAAGGAAGTAGAGCTATTCCCCATAAGCATTGTCAAATGGAATTGAATTCATTTTCAAATGTAATAGTGAGGGAGAAATTAGGAGGTTGAAAATGACCACCAAAATAAATGGAGTCATGATGTTTGCATCGACCAAAATTGCTTATTGTTGTTGTTCACTATTTTATGGAGTTTTCAAATTATAAAAAGTAAGTTTTTCATGATACCGTTATTCCCTCATTTGTCATTTATTTAACAACTTGGAGAAAAATGTGATGTTGTGGATAATTTGGTATGTAATGGTAGAAAAAGGTTCCATTTGAATTCTAATCTAGGATTTTTCCATTCAAATAGACCATGAATGTTGCTTCTAAAATGGATTTTGATTACAATGTTGCCAATGATATGGAATAAACCGACCTAGATTATAAGCCAAAATCCTCAAGTGACAAGAAAAAGAGGCAATCCATCTAAAATCCACATCATAATCTGGTTACAACAAAAAACATATCACACCCCTAGTTTAGATGGCCTCCAAAATCTTCAGTGCACAAACTTTTTGAGTTCCTTTCTTGATAATCATACATAGGATTGACACCTACATTGGTAGGAATATAGCAAGTAGGTAAACCCCCATTATGATACTGAGGCACTTGAATGTTTATAGGGTCTTGGAATAATGGTGTATTATCTACAAATTGGTAATATGTGGTTGAATATTATCCTGGTTTCACTAACTATGCTTGCAACATTGTCAATTGTTATCCCTCTTTCTATTTGAAGAATTTTTTGAGCCTTTCTTTCTTCTTTTCCTGCTTTTCTATTTGTTTTTTATGGTCCTTTTTTTGCCTTACTTTCCCTCTTTCAAGCCTTTCCTCTGCTCGAAGTTGTGTTGCAACAATCCTTGTTGCCTTCGTTTCCTTGACTAAATCCTTCTTTTTCTGTTTTAATTCTTGAATGTCAAGTTTCTTATTTTAGACTCAACTAATAGGGCTATATAGTTTATGAGGTGAGTAACTGTGAACTTCGGCACAAACAAGGACTACCTAGTGTTCCATGATTTTTTTCATTGACACTATCTCCACCGGTAGCTTTAGTAACCAAGTAACTTCTCATTCTCTATGTGTTGCATGCCATTAGTTTACGCTTGTCATTCAATATCCGGGACTACTGATTGAACTATATTATTCTCTTTGTATGATTCCTCATTATGTGCACTATCTTCTTCCATTGATCTATTGACCATAAAAAAATGAACAATTTTGTTGTTAAATTATGCTGGTTGTGAAGGCATGTTCATACTTTCTTCATTCATTCTTAAGACACCATGCTTGTTTTTATTCATCATGGCTTCTACCAGCCATGATGGTGGGGTTGCTTGGCTTGGCAATGTCAATTGGTCATTGTTGCTTCCTAGTGAAATAGTAACAATATAATTTTCAACCACATTATCATTGTTAGTTTCATAATCAACAAAGTCATTAACAATATCAACAACTGAAGTTCCATGTGCTTCAGTTGGTAGAACAACCTCCATGTTACTACCAATTCATTCATGATTGTATTGTGTTTCACTTACCTATTCATCATCATCACCATATAAGTGTCCCTGAGAAAGGGAAATTATGTTATCAACTGTAACTACATCTTCATGTTCATCCACTTCTTCTTGAATTTCAGTATCTTCCTGGGCATACCCTTCTTCTTGAACATTTACATGAAATGCCTGGCTACAACCAGTATCATATATAAGATCATCATAGTTCAGTGGCCATATTCTAGTCCTCCTAAAGCCAACCTTGACATTTGATCGTGTGAGAGCCCTTTTAAAGACTTTAATTACAAGTTATGCTAGCTCAAACCTTTTCACCTTGAACCCTGGATTCTTTTCCATCCATACAGTTGGCTCTAACCTCAAATAGTTCTTGAAAGGGCTAAAGTCATTGACATCAAGGGGTTGAAATCTGTGAGTGGTATGAGCAGGAAATGTTGATAGGTTGATGCCCAAATTGTTTTCCTCCTCAATTGTTTGCACAACAATGTGGCTTCCATGACCATCTAAAATCAACTGGTGTATGTTCTCAAGTGAGACACCAGTTGGAATAGATGCAACAAAGTGACAAATCCAATTTAAAAAAAAAAATTCCTTAGTCATCCATGCATAAGGATGTGCAGCCATGCATGCACCTAGTTCACAGTTTTGTATATAGTTTTCCAATTGATTTTTACCTTTGAATAGATAAAAGCATGGGATTGAAGCGCCAATTGCATTGACACAACACAGAATAGTTATCCACTCCCTGCTCTTAAGAAAAATCTTTGGAACATTTCGGCTCCCTCTCTTGGAAATTACTCGCATGGCACAATTCCTTCTTGTCTGTAAACTTGTTTTGTGACAGTTCCATATATGGTCTACAACATAAGAATACTTATTATATGCACTAAAAAGAGTGTCATAGAAATTAGACATAATTGCAGGGCATAAATTTAAAGCTTTGTATTTGTGAAAGCCCTTAGTTGTACACAATACAAGGTTTGGATGCATTTTTCTAAATCCAAACCACCATGATTTACTAGGAAATCCATCTTTGAATGGATTTGAGTTGTATCAACTCTATCCCATGTCCCAATTGGGTAATCTCCTTACACCACTCAACCACCTCAACCTCCTCCTCTTTAGTCATAACTATAAGAGCCCCTATACGTTTTGTATGAGTCATCCCATTTATCCAATAATGTATTGAGGAGGGCGAAATACCATGTTTTTTTGTAGATTCCCAAACTAAATATTCATTAAACCCTATGTCGTCAATCGCAAGTAACATGTCTTTTTTTCCAACCTCTTATAACGTTGATCTTCTTAGTTGAACTTTCCCCTTGAACTGTAGTTGGTGGTGGCTATGTGGTTGATGGTGGGACAACATCAGCCTTTGTCGCATGGCCATCCTCAAAAAATTTGCTGGGAGCATTGTGGACATTCACATCACCTGTTCCTTCCTCATATGATGAAGAGCATCATAGCTAGGCACCCCTGGTCACTCGCCTGCCATTTCTCCTTGTATGAGCAACATAACTAACTCTTTCCATAGATGAAACTATCTGCAAATTTATTGCATGCATTTAGTTAATAATAATTGAATTTTTCTTTCCTATAGGCTATTAGTAATTCTGCTTTCCTACAATAAATTAAGAATTCAAATAAAAAATAGAAACAACTTAACAGTTTTTCATACATATGCCTCTTTGACAGTATCCTTAAAAAATCAAATATACAAAAGGAATTTGTTGTATGTATTCAACTATACCAATAATTGTTTTTTTGATAGCTTGTTTTTCCACTTAGAATACCATGCCTATATTTGCACTTGGAAAATTACGACCAATGTGTTGAAATTCACCTATAATTGGCTATATGTCTTCAATTATATGAATAAGTTATGGATTAAATATTTTATGTGTTATAATAAAATGATGTAGACATTGGAGGAATTTTAAATAAACCTAGTGACACCTGGTTGACTTTTTGGTTAATATGTTGATCTGGTCTAGTTCTTTTTTATAAATTGTTTTATGACTTAAATTGTTCAGCCTCATGTCCATGAACATTGATTTTACCAACATAAAACTAAATCAGTCAATTTCTTTTTAATGGTTAGTGATTCTCGTATTGTGGGAATGGTTCTTATTTTGCGAATAGTGTTATACCTATGGATAACAATCTCCAAGAATGAAGGAAGTTGTAGGTTTTCCTTGCTAAAGGAATTTGCGGCAGCTCAATAGAAGCTCTAGTCATGAAGGAATCTATAGGCTTGCCTCAATAAAGGTTTTATTGAGATTCTAATTTCCTTTAAAAATGTTGAGCCCCATTTCCATGAACACCGACTTTGCAAATGCAAAACTCGGTTAATTTCTTTCTAATGGTTAGTGATTCTCCTACTGTGGGAATGTTTGTGTTTAATGCTATAGAAAATATTCATGTTTAAAAAAACAACATAAATCTATGTTGGGTTGGGAATTAAACTGATGTGATTCCTAAAATTGAAACCTTGTTGGGCCTACAATTTTCTACATGCCTCTTAACCTATAATCATCAACTCAAAACCTAGATAGTGGTAGAATTGGAAAATTCATCTAGAGGTGGTAGAGGATGTGTTCCAGTCTTAGCAACTCTTTCATAGAAAATTTTATATGTTCTTTGATGGAGCCTCAAAAGGAAAAATAGGTCAATGGTAGGTGTAGGAGGATCATTTTCAAAAAGTTTGTTTTGAATGGGGACTAGATAAGGCAACCAATAATAAGACAAAGGCATTTGTTTTATACCAATGGATCTTTTCCCCCAGTTGCTTAATAAATTTTGTT
The DNA here is from genome assembly GCA_000404065.3 of Pinus taeda. Taxonomy (NCBI): domain Eukaryota; kingdom Viridiplantae; phylum Streptophyta; class Pinopsida; order Pinales; family Pinaceae; genus Pinus; species Pinus taeda. Next base: position 11,089 of record APFE031589227.1, on the reverse strand, counting down.
AATTCCTAATCAATGTTACAGATGCCATCATATGACCAAGCCAAGTGGCCCATTGAATTTAAGATGTAAGGCTAGAATTTAAAATGATATTCAAATGTAACTGTTGCAGGTATGTGGACCACTTCTGATGGGGATCATTCTATAACTTCCCTTGAAACTGTATGAACTACAGGGATCGGTGTTCTGTGTGGATGACCATTTCCTTCCAAAAAATGTAATGCTTCCATTGTCAGCAAGCCTACACAATGGAATACATCTCTTTTTCATAAGTGGGATACTTGCAGACTGTGTCTGAAAGTGTCTCACTATGATATGCCATTGGATGCCCCTGTTGAGTAAGAACTACCCTTATAGCATAGTCAGAAGCATCTGTATCGATCTCAAATTGTTGTTGCAATTCTGGTAATGTGAGCACTGGTGCAGAGCAAAGGTGATGTTTCAACTCTATGAGCGCCTTCTGTTGAGATTTAGACCAAAAGAATTTTTCTTTCGCTCCTCCCTTGGTGACTTGACTAAAGGGCCAAGTAATATGAGAGAATCCCAATGCGAACCTATGGTAGAAATTGGCAAGACCCCAAAAAGCTACAGAGCTCTGTTAGAGTGGTTGGAGCTGGCCAATCCCAAATGACTTGGATCTTGGCTAGATCCACCTGCACCCCTCGCTCATCAATAATGTATCCCAGATACTGAACTTGGGTCATGCCAAAAGTGCATTTCTCCAAATTGGCACATAGCTTGTGTTGCCACAATGTTTGGAGAAACTTTCAGATGTGGTGGAGGTGCTCTTCGCAACTCTAGCTGAAGATAAAGATGTCATCCTAGTATACCATAACAAATGAGTTGGTGAATGGCCACAAGATGTCATCCATCAACCTCATGAAGGTTGCGGGAGCATTCGTCAACCCGAAAGGCATAACCAACCATTTGAAAAGGCCCTCCTTGGCTTTGAAGGCAGTCTTCCATACATTGAAGGGTTCGATTAGTACCCGGTGATATCCTGATTTCAAGTTGATCTTGCTAAAATATTTTGCCCCCTTCAGTTGGTTAAGAAGGTCATCAATCTGTGGGATTGGGTACCTATTCTGGACAGTGATCTTGTTCAGCGTTTGATAGTCAATACAATGATCTTGTTCAGTGATCTTGGATCGATTTTGTAAGATTTTTAATCATTAGGATAACAATTTTAGAATTCTAATCAATGATCAATTTTTGATAGTTAAAGTGCTTGCCTATTATTATACCTTGCTCCAGGGATGAGAGTTTCGCCACATTATTAATTTCATTTCCTATATTTCCCACATAAATGTGAGTATTTTGTCCATGATATCTCTAAATACCCCTCCAAAACTAAAAAGGCTAGGATTACCTCTAGAGGCCTCATCAAAGTTTAGTTTTAAGAATCCAGCAGCGGTGGTTTCCAATTATTAGGATTTAAGGGAATAGGTTGGGGTTGTGGAGCTTAAAAAATTATGAAGGATTGGTTGAGCCCAAAAAGTGTGAGAATGTGTGATTCCTTGGAACTACGTCCCCAATCTTGTGTAATCCAAGGGGTTGTGAGGATTGTTTCTCTTACCCTTCCCATTATGGAGCTCTAATAGTGTCCAGATTTAATGACTAATATTTGAATATTCTTATGTTCCTTTCCTCCCATATTTCCCACAATATAAATCCTGGAAAAAAATTTCATGTTCTATTCACTATAACACTTGTAAAAGGCCAAAATTTACATTCTTAAAGTGTAACATGGTTCATGGTTCTGTTCCATTTTGATCGTCTAAAAATTATGGCCAAAAAATTCCATATTTTTGATGCAAATTTATAGTTATTAAGTAGATGCTCAATTGTTTCCATGCTTTTCCAACATAATCTAGAGTCTACCTAGACCTTGAAAACCCTTTTTTGAAGATTGTCCCAGGTTAATATCTTGTTTTGCATGAGAATCTAAAGAAAATGGATCACCTTGGGCCAGAGTTTAGATTCCATAGCTTTTTCCATTTACTTTTGTTGGGGTGTCCTTCTATGCCAAGTAATAATATGTAAGCCTCCTTTAAGCTAAAATATCCTTTAGGCCAATGTCCTTAGTAGAGGATATCTTTCCTAGTTCATATTTTAATTCTTCTAATTTCTAGTTCATTTGTGATGGTTCGTTGTGTTTTGAATCTTATCTTCACTGGTCAGTGTGTGCACTTCTTCCACCACCTCCATTGTTGTTGAGATTGAGGTTGTACCCAATACTATTGGACTACTACTCTACCTTGCAATATCAAACAAGTTTTTAGCTCATTCAACTCTCCTTTCTCCAAGCTGGTCCATTGCTTATAGGAATCCTACTAAAAGAGGGCTAAATTTATGTGACTGATTTCCCAAAACTTGTGAGCTTGAATCAAGTGTTTATTCTTCCAAGTTTAATTCCGAAGATGAGATCCCTCAATTCCACCCCCCATCCAAATCAATAGATTATCATTTGTTCATGGCATGCATTTTTCCTTCCATACTTTACTCCATAAAGCTTCTGGGTTTTTAAGACACCACCACTAAGTTTTGGCTCCTAGTGATTGAGTGAGAATTTTAGGGTCTCTTAGTCATAGGCCCCCTAGGTGGTTAGGATAGCATAATTTTCCCAGGTGACAAGGGCCCATTTTTTTTTTCTCTCTAGCTCTCCCCAAAGGAGGTATCTCTGTATGTTTCTTATTTTTTCTACAATGGGTCTAGGGTTGCGAATGATGAGAATAGGTACATAAGAATTTCTTGCAAAAGTAATTTAATAAAGGTAAGTCTAATAGAAAGGTTGAGTGTCCTAAAGGTCCAACAATATATTTTCTTCTCTATACTTTGCACGAGCTTTTCCCAAATTTTTGTTCTTAGAGACTTCTTACAAGTGAGGCTCCAACGTATTTAGACAAAAGGGAGCTTCGTTATATACCCATTCATCTTGAGATGTTTGAATGGCCTTAGGGGTATTGAGGAAAACTATGTTAGGCTCAAACATTTTAGGAAACCAAAAACCAATATGTAGGAATATTTTAGGGTTCTCTCACCTCTGATTAGGGTACAAGCATCATAAGTAGTCAGTTTGTAGTTGAAATGTTGAGGTATAAGCATGTTCAAGTGGGAAATAGTGACCCCCCTAAGTAAACCTTCTTGAGATCAAGCACCATGAACAACACCTAGAAACATTGAGTTAAGCTCTTTATAGGGATTCTTTCACATTTGAGTCGATTAACACATTATACTTAGGCATAATTGATAGGTCTCAAGTATATCGTTGTAGTTAAGGGAAGGAAAAGTTGGAAATTATTAATTCCTACTTGTCTATGGTTACAATTCTCCATTTGAGGAGCTTGTTCCTACATTATAGGGATTTAGTTTTCTCTAGTTTAGTGTGTGGTTGAGAGAATCTCTCAACCACACTAGTGTACGTCCAAGATAGAATTCCTATCTTGAGACTATTGATTGTATAAATATCTTGTAATTCCTCATTCATTAATTAATAGAATATATTATTGAGTGTCTGTTAATTTTATCTTGGTATCAGAGCCCGTAAGGGCCTCTGGCCCTTCCTGGGCATAGAGAAATAAACTACTTTGTTTTTCCATCTGAATTCTGTAAGGGCGCTGCTGTGAGGCGCTGTGAGGGAGCTGCGAGAGAGTGCTGGGAGGGTCAGCTGCGAGAGAGTGATGGACCTGCAACAGCAATTCTCTGGGCACGAGGTGCTGGATGTGTGGAGATAACCTATTTTAAGTTCGATGGAGAGAACGCCTACGTTGCCGGCGGGGTTTAACTTATCTCTGTGCTTGAAGGGGCGCGGGCTGATCTTTCAGGAAGATGGCCTGAGCTCTGTTTTTTCACCGTTTGGGGTTTGCTCCTGGTCCTGATGTCATGCAGAGCAGTGTGAAAGGAACTGGGGAGAAATTTCTAGGTTGCTGCATCGTTATTCGGAGTCAACCTCCTTCAGCGCTTTGGGTCAGGTCCTGTTATTCCTGATCAGAGAGGTATGAGTTTTTTTGCTGGTTTCCCCGTCTCTAATTTTCGATGGGCTTACTCTCTTCCGGCTGTTAGTCTGGTTTTTATAGTATTATTATTCACCCTCAGTTCAGACAAGGGGGTTATCTACATGGTGCTGTAAGTCTGTTGTGTTTGTATTAATTCTGGTAGTTTGACCTGGGGTACGTGTTCCAAAGCTGTCTGGCCTCTGGTTGCGAGGGCTCTCCTCCGTGGGCGGCTTATTGTTCTGGGCCTTTCAGTGGCCGAAATTTCCACTCTCATGCTGTGAGCAGGTGGAGGTCGGAGAAGTGGGGAGGCGGAGGGGACATTCAAAGAGGAAAGCGTGTAATGTATGACTGAGATGATCTGAAGCGGAAACGTTGAATCGTTTCATTCAAACTGTACGCCCCCTATCCAATCCGGATCTGCCCTTTATATCTTACCTTGTCCCCGCCTGAAGTTCATGCTAAATCCGACCTTTCCTCTGCATCTGCTTATCGATCACGGCTAATCACAGCTAATTGAAAAGCTGCAGTTTGAGCCCAATTTATTGCCTAGGACTGGTGTTTTGCTTGGGTTTTCCGGAGGGTTTTCGGACCTGGTAGCTGCCGGAAGGCTTGAGGAATTTGTTCAATGGAATACTGACGTGGCCGATCTCTTTGTCACCAAAGGTGGCGGTTCTGTAGATTACGATCTGGAGAAGTAGGCGGCCCTCACGCTGCAGGTCCGCCTCGTTGAGGGTAAAGTTCATAACTTGATTCCACGTAGGGTTGGTGCCGTTTTCCATGTCCACGGCCGTCCATTGCCTGTTTTTGTGATTGTTGGAGATCCATGCGACAGCGAAGGCATTTGTTTTGGAGAAGATGGTCGTTTTCTTCAGATCGTGGGCCGAGATCAGCGTTATTTCCATGTTGCGACTCTCCATCTCACGTTAATGAATTCATAATAGAAGAAGAAACCGCCTGTATTTGCAGAGTGAAATTGGAGAAAGATTTCAAACAAGCCCATGGTTCCTTGTTCCTTGGTTTTCAGACGGGTAATCAGAGTGTTGAAAATCAACATGGGCAGATCGTCGATTCTGCTGCGGAAGTTCGGGTGATTTCAGGTTCTCAACCACTCCATTGTCTGTGCTTCTGTCAAATGATCCATATGTTATGAATGGGTGGTTGTATCGTAGGCGAGGACGCCACCGCTGCTGGACTGGTGGGAGTATGAATACTCATAAATGCAATTTGTCAGATGAAGCAAACTGCAAGCAGACAGACCTGGGACCATCTGACATTCTTCTGATGCGCATGAAATTGGATGAAATGAGGACGATGCGTAGGCATTGAGAGATTGAGATCGGGTTCTGGAAACCGACCTTCTTTTTCGGCTGCAGCGTCTTCTGCGACCATGGTACTGATAATGGAAATTCACCCACATGAGGTCGCTGCCGGTGTCAGCAATGAGAAAGAAACGCTTCGATGGAATCCCAATCTCGTCGACGAAGTTCTGCCCGGAGCTTACCGAAGCACTGGAGAATATCAGTGTCCCGAGCTTGGACCCCCGATCTGCAGGAGAGCTTTCGCAGAGGGATTCGAACGGCATTTTTCATGTTGTTTGGTGGTTTCGCCACCTGTTTTCATGGCAATAGCCGATGTCGTCCTCCCATTTGCCTTTCTTTCAACGTTTACGTATACGACTTGCCATAGCTTGAAGCTGGATTGGGTTTTCGATCATCTTTGGTTGATATACCTCTTATTTCTGTCGTACAATCGCTTATAATTGTTTGTGTTTATTCTCTCTGCGATGTGCCGAGCCTCTCCCATGGTCCTTACCTTGGCATGGGCATCGGTTGTGATTCTCATAGTCAAGGCGTTTTTGTTTCATGTGGAAAATTCATTACCAGATACCCCCTCTGTGACAGGAGGCCTACTTTTGAAGCATTCGTGGTGGATGCCTGTCTTGTTCTTGTTATCCGTGGTCTTGGCACTTTGGCATATTGTAGTGGCATACAGGACAAGCTATAGAGCTCGTCGAAAACTTCTCTTTCATCGAGTTGATACATAATCTCTGTTAAAGTAGCTGCAGCATCAGGGGAAATGTTTTCGCGTTTGATGGAAGTCAACCCAACGGGCGTCGGAGATAGCCTTCTGACTAGATTCTTATGACTGAAGTAGTTATGATGATCAAATTGTTATTGTTTTTCTTAATAAGTATGTTCTGTCATGGTATTTCTGGTTATTATTGAAGTGGCATTGGTCTGACCAACTATTGTCACAATTTTGAGAGTGTGTTGGAACTGGTCATTCCAACACTTAGCAAATTTGCAGGGAATGGTGAACACATGACAGTGAAAACAATATCAATTGAAGCTACATCAGAGATTGAAGGATGATCAAGATCATGTTGCAGATTGGTAACAAGCATGAGGCAGTATGCTTGAAAATTGTTATTGAAGGGAAAAATTGTGTTCTCTTCGTGGGGCTGTGAGTGCCTGTGTCTGGTGGACAACAAAGTAGATTTTTTGTTTTAGTGTGGTTTGTGGAATAGACTTCCTAGTATATTGTAATAGTCATTGTATGTATCAGAAACTCCAATGTTGAAATGTAAGCCTTGCTAAGGCATTTGAAAGTTTGTGGTGATCTCAAAACCACTTTGTAATGGTTTGTGGTTAGCCTGAAACCATCTTTTGTCACTGTGATGTGACGGTTGGTGGTGAACCAGAAACCATCTATAGAGCCTTAGTGGCTACACGAGTTGCCCGATGGTGGCAAATTGAGATCCTTGATCAGCTCGGTGGTAGCAGATCGGGTCTGCCCGGTGGTGGCGAATTGGGATCCTTGATCAGCTCGGTGGTAGCAGATCGGATCTGCCCGGTGGTGGCGAATTGAGGTTCCGTGATCAGACCTGCCCGGTGGTGGCGAAACAGAGCTCTGTGATCTGCTTGGTGGAAGCAGATGAAGTCGGCGGATTTGCCCGGTGGTGGTAAATCGGACTTGCCCGGTGGTGGCAGTGTGTACACAGGAGCTTTGTGCTCGTAGGAGCAGGTGGACTGCAGTAACACCTGGCTCGGACTCAGATATCTTTTTTCTGAGTAGAAGGGGATTGGCGTTTTTCGCACTGACAGCATCGCCAGGAAGGCCAACTGGCGTGTCTGTTAGGCCATTAATCGCGCCAATGGCGCGGGTTTATCATTCAGGATCGCGCCAATTCACCTTCAAGTGGATCTGCAGGAGAGGCAGATCGGATCAATTTGGGTGTATTGGAAACGCCAAATTTGCAGATTATGGATCTGTCCGAGGGCGGCAGATTGTGTTTTTGGAGGTTTTGTACATGCAATTCACTTGATGGTGGTGGATTTGACTATAATGACAAGTAGTCATTAAGGGGGGGAGTTGGAAATTATTAATTCCTACTTGTCTATGGTTATAATTCTCTATTTGAGGAGTTTGTTCCTATATAATAGGGATTTAGTTTTCTCTAGTTTAGTGTGTGGTTGAGAGAACCTCTCAACCACACTAGTGTACGTCCAAGATAGAATTCCTATCTTGAGACTATTGATTGTATAAATATCTTGTAATTCCTCATTCATTAATTAATAGAATATATTATTGAGTGCTAGCCATAAATATTTCTTATCAGTCTCAAGCACCATGGGAAAGTCCTTGAACCACCACATTAGACCTTTTCTAGATACCATTTTCTTCCAAGTGTCTAATGGACGCCATGATTAGGTTAATTGCGCACCAAAAATGGGTCTATATTCCCAACCGAGGTTATGAGTTAACAATAACAACATTATGCCCAAAATGATGCTTGCTAGTCTCAATCACATGGAAAACACCTCTAATTGATAACCATGAGTCTAAAATATGATTGCTTTACCATGGGATATTTTGATGCTTTTAGTAAACATGATGGGTCTTTATAACTTATCAATGGTTAGGAAAGCATGAAAAGGGACTTAGGAATTTATCCAAACTTCCAAGGCTTAAGCATGATGAAAGATAAATTGAAACACCACATACGAACTTTCTATGAGATCTTTAGTCTTTAAGTGGAAATTGGCTACAATTAATTGGTTTTGGATAATAGTGAGGGGTCTAAGGGCCTAAGCCATGGTTGAAGAGGAAAACAAGAGCCTTACACAAGAAAATGAACATTGTAGGCTTTAGGCACTATGATCAAGGTGTCCAACAATGACACATGCATTCTCTGTGGTTTCCTTGACCCCATATGGTATTTTAGGTACCATTTGGTAAATTTTGCATAAAGGGCATATGCCTAAGGGTCTTCACTATGCATGGTTATTAATTTATGTAATAGGAATATATATTAGAAAATAATCAGTGGATATACATGTTTAATAAGTTGGATTCTTTGGTTTTAGCTTACGATTGAAAAACCTATTGGATCAACCTATGTAAATAAACATACATCCATTTTTCGAACTCGTTATTCTTATTTTTATTTTCAATGACATATTAAATATTATCCAAATGTTTGCTAACTAAATCACAAAAGGTTTATAAATATTTAAACAAATATAATGGAGACCATCTTTTCCTCCTTGATGATATTTATCCCCACTGTCTCTGTTATTCTTCCTTCCATGTATTATTCTACCAACTCTTCTTGTAGAAGAATCTTGTGATTGATTCCTCTCTTTTTGTGCAAGGCACACAAATTCTTCATGGGATTCATAAGCTATATTCATCTTCCCAAAATATTTCTCCCTTCTTGCAAACACCTCCACAAGAGTGTCAAAAGTATCATCCTTGAGTTGGGAACTAACTTGTAAGGATTGAAGATAGTGATAATATATAGGATAGAGGGCCTTGACAAAGGCTATGATAGGGATGTCCATTTTAATTCCAATGGCTTCCACATCATGCATCATAGGTCTAATTTATGAACTACTTCCAATTATGAGAGTGAGTCAAATAAATATTTTGACTTCTCTAATGCATCATAAGAATTTGTAATTGGAATAATGTGATGACTCACCTCTTCCATTTTGTTTGAAACAAAATCAATTGCTATATGTTTGGAAGAGATCGATAAAAGTAAAACAACGGATCAGGCCGCGAAGCCATAAGAAAGCCACCCAAAAAACCTTCTGAATCTAATGAGAAGAAAGTCTAATTCCTACACCATATTTCTAAAATTGAAACCACATAGGCACTCGATGACATAGTTTCTTGAATCATTATAACATCCAGGATGTGGGATAGAATGGGCCACTTTAAAGTCAATTTTTTGGGGTTGGCCCTAAACCCCCTAATATTCAAAGACAAGACCTTCATTTTCCTTCATGGGAGGGGCCTTTTATCTAGGAAACTTGGATATTATGGTATTTTTGCCACTTAGAATGTCTTCCCTAACCTTAGATTGGGCCTCAGAAAGCAAGGATTTGTGACTGGCATGACTAACAGAAGAAGCATCCATGGCTAGACCACCAGACATTGAAACATATTCACGTGTCAAGGAAGATGAATACAGAGCATTTCACTTAACATGGAGGTCAATAGAAACATAGATCTCGTTTGAGGAATGAATGACCTTATAATATGCAGAAGGAGGTTTCCCACAAGAGTTGGATGAAGAGTTGGAACCATAAAAAATCATATTTGGAAAGACATAATTCTCCTTGACATGTGGCAACATTTTATAGAGGGAGAGACCTTGAATAGAATGCACTAGAGATGTTGCTACCAGGGACATAACTTTGGAATATTTCCCAAGCATATTACCATCATGAAGAATTTTATCATTTAGGAAAAAATGAGGGGGTCTGAAACCACTTACCTAAGGAGGGAGGATGATTGTTGCCATTGTCTTCGAGTTTGGAATCTAGAGGATCCTTCTCGCTCAGTCTTGAGGCCTCAATCTACATGTTCAAAAGTTTCCTAGTATAAACTTTTTTAGATGATTAGAATTTTTCTTTCATGTGCAATTAGAGAAGAGGTAACCTACCTCATGGAAAGGAAAACAATGCAAGAGCAACTTCCAATAATCAATATTTTGATTCCATGCAGCCTCGTTGAATACCAATTCAATATCCTCTAGGAAACCTTCGCTGGGGTTGATCTCCACTTACTTCCATGCCACTCATCCATCTTGCTTTGAAAGGAAAACTTCCTCCCAACAAACAAATTGGCCAATATGATTTCCTATTTTTTCCAAAACTGATTTGTTCTAGAATGACGTTGACAAATATGGGAGGAGGGCCCATTTTTTTTTCATTCACATGGGGCTAAGCGAAGCGTCAAAATCCATATTCCACTTTTGAAGCATCAACCTAGATTTTCACCAACATTAGTTGGAGGATAGGAGAGTCCTCACTTCATCTACTTTATTGAGGATACCACATAATTAAACTTTAGGAAATATGTGGAATTGCATAAAAGACTGATAATAAGAATCCAATTGGAATCGATCCAATGTGGTAGAGAAGAAGGTTTAACCATCTTCCTATCAAACCGACCAATTGGATCCCTATACATAAGTTGTAGAATGTATCAAAGGGGAATATCATCCTGTATTACCATTTAAATATTTGAATTTCATTGCTTTATAGGTTGTCACATGATGCTTATTGTGATTAGGGCTTGCTGTATCCATAGATAGAGCATGCTTAGCAGAAGGAATTAGGCCTGCGACCTCCAAATGTTGTGCATTATCTGGATGATTTGATGACAAATTAAATAAGCCTTGAGGAAAGTGAGACACTTCCACTATCATGGGATGGGTATGCATGCCCACTTTAAGGGTTATCCTCGCCATAATAAAGTAGTTCATCATCCATAATACACTCGAGAAGAAAAATGCCAAACTGAGATGAGTGACATGGAAATTGGAAAGTAAAATATGCGAAAATCCGACAATAGAAAAATAGAACCCAAAAAAAGAAAGAAACTCACCGGCCCCAAGAAACATAGATCATAAGAAGACCTCTGACTGTTTTTATCAATATTAACAACTTATTGTTCATGGTATGCCACTTTTTTTCGTTGGTAGTATTACACATCATATTTAGTCCATATATATCAAATATTTATATAATCATTTTTCTTATTTTTTAAATTTATTTAATTTTAGTAAATATTTTATAAATTAA